>JABUQX010125746.1:7500-61601 GCA_015478945.1 Trachelipus rathkii
GAATGGTAAAACCACCAAAAAGGTCTATATACTATTTAAATTATAATATAGAATACTTAAGCTTTAATAAAATACTTAACACTTTTAATTTTCAGCAAGGGGAAGGTTGATTAATAAATTCAAACTCTGCGCAAGGCTACATCTTTCTGTTGAGCGTGTAATGAAAGTAATGTTCTTTTTCAACATGTGAGAATAGCGAGTATCCAATTTTAGTGAATTACTCCAAAATTCCCTATTTTTTGTAAATGTTTTAAATCCCATAGTTCAATCGAAAATAGTTCATAGCAAACTATGAAAGTTCAATCGAAAATAGTTCATTGCAAAATATGAATGTTTAATACAGGAATAAAATATTTCTAATAACCTCCCTTCAAAAAAGAATTTGCACAAGCAAATTAAGGGAAAATGATTTTTCAATATACAAATAACTTTTAGAACATAACATTCAATTCAGAACACGCAATTGCTCACACCATGCAATATTATAAATCCAAACAAAACATCTTTACAAAGTTTAAGTTTCATACAAACAAAGCTGGAGCTACCTTAAGCTAGCTGAGTAGGTCTACTACTTGCAACAATATACAATACAATATATATATATATATCTATATAATATATATATATATAAATATTTATCATATATTATATTATATATATATATTATAGTATATATACTATATATATATATATATATATATATATACAATAATATAAGCATAGTATTCAAAATATGGTAATCACCAGGGAAAGGCAGAATAAATTACTCAAATATAATTGAGCAGTCCACCAGGACAGGTGTGTTAAATCAAAACGACAAATTGAACAGTTCAAAGTTTCAAAGTAATATTTTAGTTTTGAACCATGTTTGTTTGTGATATAATAAGCACCTTTGTAAATCCAGAGACAAAAAAAGGAAAAAGGGTATAAGCTAGCACTGTTGTGCAACCAGTTCAAACCAGAATTAATTTGGGAAAACAAAGTTCAAAGCAATTTTATTAGCTATCAAAACAGACCAAACATACAAGGTCAAAGTATTTTCAAAGTATTTTTTTTCTTCAAAACATGCCGATGACCAAATATAAAATAAACCAGACATATGTATATATTGTCATATAAACTTTTAAAAATGCCCAAAGGCCAACTAACACAAAGAGACTACACATATGCAATAGGTCATGAAATGTTTAAAAGCCAATAACCAAATAATGTGATTAAACACATGTATAGTAAAGTAATTAAGCAAATTAAAGATTTTTTTTAAACACGCCAAAGACAAAAATATAAAAAGAAACCAAATAAATATATAAGGTCATGTAAATGTTTAAAAACCAATATGTAAAATAATATAAATGTGAATAAAAAGACGAAGAGTAAAGTAATTAAGCAAACTATGCTGTAATAATTTCAAAAGACCAGTAGGTCTAATCAAATGTACATAAGTTACACAATTTTTTAAAGCAATAAGTGTGCAAATCAAAGTTGTAAGTAATAAAGTTAACAATGTTGAGCATAACTCAAAGCTTAAACCAGAATTAAAGTACAAAACAAGCTTAAAAATATAAAATTTTGAGTAAAAAGTATTCAATCAATAAATAAACATTCAAACCAATTAAAAATAATTCACTCAGCTCAGTGAATATGTTTCAAAATAAAAAAAAGTAAGCAGATATTTAAAGGAAGACCACTAGCAAAAGCAAATTTTTAAAGCAGAAGACTGACAAGAGTAGCCATAACAAAATATTAAAGCAAAGTAAGATGGCATTAGCCTATCATTCATATTAATTTAAGACAATTTTAAATAAGTAAGCCTAATAATACATAAGAGCAAATATTTAAAAAATACTTAATACACAAACACAATTTAGGTGATAGTTGGGCAGAATTGCTCCATTACCGATTCTTACAAAATCATAGCACAAATTTATTATTAGGCCTAAATACAAAGAGTGGAGATTATTCAAGAATAGAATACAAAGCAAAGCCCTTTTATTTACAATATTTAAGCATAAATGAACCTAAAGTTCCTTAAACTGAATACTACAAACTAACATAAATCTAATTGCAATATCATTTACAAATTATATGTGCCCTTCTATACACAAAGCAGATATATGTGTTCGAGGGGTATAGCCATGCAAGATAATATAAATTACTGTTATTGGGTTTCGTAAAATCAATTTTCCTTTTAAAATATCTAAATTGTCTATACATTATCCAAAAGGGAATAACAAGCCAATACAAGGTAGAACCAAAATGACTACTGTAAATATGACTAAATGTCCTAAAATATAGTAATTAAAGTTCAATGCGGAGACTGGTTAGATTTTGATAATTACAGACCAATTATGATGTCATCTGTTTTTCTCAGATTGGTGGAAAAGGGCTTGTTGGATAGACTAGAGGACTTTTTTTTACTCTTGACGATAGATAACATGGCTTTAGGAAAAATTATTCAACATTGACGGCCATGTTTTCTCTAAAGGAAACTATTGCGAGTTATATTGATAGAAGGTCGGATGTATCTCCAGCTTTTTAGGACTTTTCCAAGGCATTTGAGAAGGTCACGACTCACGAGGTCTTATTCAAAAAGCTAAATGAGATGAATATTCCCTACAGTATTTTGAATCTTATAATGAGTATTTATAAAAATCAATTTACTAATGTAAAACACAAAATAGTTTTTCAAATACTTGGCAAGTAAATAACTGCGTAAGACAGGGTGAAATATTATCCCCACTTTTGTTTTGTATATATGCTGATGAACTAATAAAGAATATTGTTTAAAGTAAAATAAGTACTAGATTCGAATTTCGTATGTCTAATATTATTATGTATGCTGATGACTTAGTATTGCTTGCTCCATCAATTAGCGGCCTTCAGACTCTTCTTTATAAAGCTGAAAATGTTATAACTGATTTATGCCTAAATATAACTCCTGACAAGAGTTTGGTTGTTAAATTCATTAAGAAAAAAAAATAAAAGAAAATCAATGAAAATTCAAGAATGTTTAGGCTGATCCATTAAGAATACGACACATTCTATCTTGGAGTAGTTTTATATCAATAAACATATTTAGAAAACTTTGCACAAAAAGGACAAAGAAAAAAGTTAGTTGGTAAGTTTAAATTCTTATTTGCGAAGATTTTAGATCACTGAATCTGAAATTTTTGCACTTGTTTAAGATCATAGTTGTACTTTATTTTTATGAGCAAATTTATTGGGCTTAATTTATCTAATAACAGTCAATTGATGAAACAATTTGAAACTGACTTTCGCAATGCGATTAGGAAGACCCTTAAAATTTCAACGAGATATAGTAACCATGATGTTTGTAATAGTCGGGAATCAGTTATCTATTTAAATATTATTTAAATCTTATAGAGAATTATGCACAGTTTTCAGGACTGTTAGATAAACCATGTGAATTTTATAAATAAGAGTCGTCTTAATGATTATAGGTAGATGGATGAGGATATATCGACAACAATTTTTCAATCAAAATACACAGTATCAAATATTTTTCAAAATGAACTTGATGGCTTAAAAGCGATAATAAGGTTTGTACAAAGTAAAGAAGATTCTCTGAGATGATTTTCATACATACTATTAACTTTTATTTTAGCCTTTACTCGTCTTTATTTCTTTACCTTCTTTTTGAAATGTACTTTACGTTTTTACGATAATAAAGAATCTAAGTCGAAGTCTTCTGATCTATCATTCATTAAATCTAATCTATCTATTTATCTACTATCTATCTATCTATCTATCTATCATCTATCTATCTAGCTATCTATCTTATCTATCTATCTATCTATCTATCTATCTATCTATCTATCTATCTATCTATCTATCTATCTATCTATCTATCTATCTATCTATCTATCTATCTATCTATCTATCTATCTATCTATCTATCTATCTATCTATCTATCTATCTTCATATCACATTAACCTTTTTTTTATAAATATTTTACTTTGTAAGCTGAGATATTTATATTTAATATTCACATCTCGTTTTCTTTTGCGTGCATTAACAATTATATTTAAATATTTTTTTTTACAAGCAGAAACATTTTTAGTTTTGCATATTTAATATTCACAGCTCATTTCCTTTTTGTGAACGTTAACTATTATATATTCTTTTGCTAGCTGAAACATTTATATTTTTACATATATAATATTCGCATCTTGCTTACCTTTTGTAAATTTTACATTAAACTCTAAAATTTATATTTTGTTTAAGTTTTTATTATTTTATAAGTTTTATTTTACATTTTCGCTAAGCCTTTATTATTTTATGTTTTATTTTACATTTTCATTTGATTTGTTGTTTTTATTATTTCAGAATATTTATTAAAATTTTCATATATTTTTAAAAAATTATTCATTCCTAAAATTTTTATTTATTTGAAATTTTTTATTTATTTTTAAAACTTTTATTTATTTTATTTACTTTAAAACATTTATTTACCTTTTTACTCAATTTAAAAAGTGTTTTTTAAACATTTTATGTTTTTACAATTTTTTTTTACTCTTTTTATTGTTAGCAACGCAAAAAAATATTAATTAGTTGAGCCTAAAGCAATAAAGCGAAACAGCCACCTAACCGCAAAACCACAAAACCTAAACCTTCCACCCCTCCGTGATCTATTAATCTATTGATTTAAGTCATATGTTAATCTTCATCTTTGTATAACATAACAAAAATAAGTTCTTTGTATAAAAATATCATAGTAAAATGGAAATGTTTACTAAATATTTGTGTTTTATTTATCCTAAAGAGGTAAAGTAATAATGCAAACAACACATCCTCTCAGTCATAATCTATTCAAGCGATTTTTATTTTTACAGATTACCACCAATCACGGGCTGGGCCCTTTTCAAGTCATATATGTACCTGCATTTATTGTAACACAAACTTACATGTATTAACATAACTTCTACTTACCTATCTTGCTCTCTCAATCTTTCTTTCTATATATATTTCTCTTCTATAACATATCCTAACCAACCCTAACCTTTTCTGGCATACCAACCTAAAACATATAGCTTATTAATTATAACGATTATTTTCCTTCATTCTCTATTTCTCTATCTTTCTCTTTCTAACTTAGCCTAACCTAATCTAACCTAGCTGATCTATCATAACCCCCTCTAGCACAAACTATTTTTCCTTAACACATTCAAATTACCAATACATAATGCCTACTTATTGTTTACAAGACTGATTCTCTTACACGTGCACATAACTGATTCTGTTCTAATGTAGACACGATATCATACATTGTATCCCGTTTCCTAAACGATGTTGATTAACATTTAAATTTTCTTTAAACTGTAGCATTAACATTTGAATTTCTTTCCATATATTTAATATTCTCACCTCGCCAACTTTTTGTAAGCGTAAACTAATATATTTTCTTTTATCTGGAAACATTTATATTTTCACATTTATTCTCACCTCGTTTTCGTTTTGCAGACGAAAACTTTTATATTTTCTTTTTTAAGATGTAACTTTTATATTTTCACATTTAATTTTGATATTTCATTTTCTTTTTGTAAAACTAAACTATTATATTTTCATTAAAGCTGAAACATTTATATTTTTTACATATTTAAAATTTACATCTCGTTTTCTATTGTTGCCATAAGTTTTATTATTAATATATATATTTTTAAACTGCAACTTTATTAAATTTATATAAAAATAAGTTAACGCTAACAAAAGAAAACGAGATTACAAATATTAAATATGTGAAAATATAAATGTTTCAGGTAACAAAAGAAAAAATTATAATTAACGTTTACAAAAGGAAAATGAACTGTGAATATTAAATATACAAAAATATAAATGTTTCAGCATACAAAAAAATATATAAATATAGATAAATAAATATTTGATTATTAAATATGTTAAAATATAAATGTTTAAGCTTTCAAAAGAAAACGGGATGCAGATGTATAACGTTATGGAAATGACTGTCTGGACATGTTAAACTGAATCAGCCATGTAAGGCTGCGTTAGGTTTTGTTAGGTTAGGTTAAATGAAGGAAAGAGTCGTTATAATTAACAAGCTATGCGTGCTATGTTAGTATGTTTAGCCAGGTTAGGATTGGTTAGGCTAAGTTAGAGAGAGTACAATAGATAGATAGAAAGAGATAGAAAAGAAGAGTAAAGAGTCATTATAACAAGATATGTGTGTTAAGCTACCATGTTTAGCCAGGTTAGGTTTGGTTAGGCTAAGTTTGACAAAGTATTGAGAAAAATAGGTACAGAGAGAGGAAGAAGGAAAGAGTTGTTTTAATTAACAAGGTAATTGAGTCCATATATTGTACAATATTTACAAATTTTGTGTTCCTTATTCAATGAATTTCTCATTATAATTTTAATTTACGGGTAAAACCTCATTTCTTGGGATTCGCCCCACCTCATCGAGAGTATTGGCATTTCTAATTCCTCCTGGAATCATCCGTCTTCCTTCCATTAGCTTCCTCTGTCAAGCATTTTGTGTCATTGTCCCTTTTCTACCTTTTTTTTAAGAAATCTCACTTCCCGGGGATTCTCAAACATTCCGTAGGGGTTTTAAACCCTCAAATTCTGAATTTTCGTATTTGATAACATAAAAAGACACCTCATATTTTATACCATATATTTATCTTGAGATTCGATTCCTGCTCTGGCACCAGCTCCAACTCCGACTTCGGTTCCGGTTCATGCTCCGACTCATGAACCAACTCATGCTCCAACTCGTTTTCAGACTGCGACTCCTGTCGACAGGCTATTTTTAATTTTTCGTCCAGTTTTGCAATAGCCTAAACTTACTTTGCAGCCCAGCACCACTTTCCGGAGGATACAGGGCTTGAAACCTTGTCTCCGACGAAGTTACATCAACTGAAAGAGGGGTGCGAAGTTTGGAGAGGATAAGATATCTGTAAACCCTCCAAATTGAGAGGGATATTAATAAAAATAACGCTATGTCATCAAAATAACGAGTTCTGATAGGTGTCCCCGGTTTCGACTTGCAGCTACAGTCGTATAATAATTAAATAAAACTATCGAATACATAACAATTTATATCAAATTTGCTTTTTTTCAATGCATTAAGCCAACGAAAGGGCGAAGAAAGACGATTGAAACTTTGATACCGGAGAAAAGGACATCGACAAATCGATTGAAACCATCGGAAATGATCTGTTGATCATTTGAAACCTTCAAGGAATCTAAATCCCACCTTTCTGGGGCTAAGCCGATAGGTTCAGGTTCAAAACACATCTTATTCTGAAACACGGTCTTTCCGACATTGAAAACCTATTATTTGTCGCATCGTGTCTAAAATCGGATGTTGCCAATTTTGTCTGACGCCTATTAATAATAATAATAATAATAATAATAATAATAATAATAATAATAATAATAATAATAATAATAATAATAATAATAATAATAATAATAATAATAATAATAATAATAATAATAATAATAATAATAATAATAATAATAATAATAATAATAATAATAATAATAATAATAATAATAATAATAATTGCAACGATTTAATAATTAATAATAAATAATAATATAATAATAAATAATAATAATAATAAATATAATAATAATAATAATAATAATATATAATTAATAATAATAATAATAATAATAATAATGATAATAAAAACACTGGCCAACAAAAAAAAAATTTTTTTTTTGCTGCCAAGGATTTTTATCGAATTTATAGTATATCGGGGTTAAGTTTATTAGAAATGACTATTAATTTTTCTTTGTGTTTATCTCTAGTTCTTGAGATACAGGGGTGTTCCAGATATACTCCTGGGCAAATATTCATTAGTAAGCTTTATTTAAATATCGTTTTATTTCTTTCTTTGAAACTTACAATGTTATATACTATTTTTTTCTATTTTCAGAACACTCTGATACTTCACGAAGAGCTGTTTGAATAACCCAATGTATTCTGTACACTTGTGGGAATATTGCAGGAGAAACCAAAGAAGAAATATTCTAACTTGTGAAGCAAGCATATCTGGCATAATTTGGAATGGAACTCGGAGACCAAGATAAGTTTGGGCTCCCCATTATGGTCTGTAAGAACGTGCTGCGAAAATCTGACGTCAGTGAAAAATGGACAAAGAAAAGGTTTAAGAATTTGGTGTGTCTATGGTATGGCGGGAGCCAAAGAACACCACAGTGACTGTTATTTTTGTTTTGGTTAATGTGAAAGGTATCAATCGTTACAAAAAACGTAAATTTGAGTATCCGGATTTGGGAATCAGCAAGGCGACCTTGTACCACACTTCGACGATGTCCCCATTCCAGTGTTCACTCCACTCCCAGACCTAGCATTGTCTGATGAAGAAGATATCGAGGATTTGGTGTGCACACGCTGCAGATAGTGGTAGTGACATATGAAGAAAGTACTTCTACACAGCAACACTTCTCCCAGGAAGAGATCAAATGATTTTAGTACGAGAGTTAAGTCTCTCCAAGCAAGGATTCGAGGCTTTAGCACACTATAGACTAGTTGGAAAGGAACTTGTCTCAATGGCCGTAATGGGTGAGAAATAACTTTTTTTCGGGATCCAAGAGAGGGTGTACTTCTTCCATATTTGTCATTGAAAAGAAGACTAGTACTGTTCAGGGACATCCCTGGACTTCCTACTCCAAATGGGGTTACCTAAATACCGACCAGAGATGCGATTGTTTATGGATAGTTCAACGAGGAGCTTGAAGTGTGTTTATTGAACAATGGCAATAGTATGCATCGATTCCAATGGTCATCAAACAAAACTGAAAGGGAGATGAAACTATTAAGAATATCTTGAGAAGCTTAGATATAATGACACCAGTGGTCTATTATGCGTTGGATTGAAGAATGGTCAACATCAACTTGGGCAGCAAAGCGGATATTACTAAGTACCTTGTTCATAGCTGTGGGATAGAGGATAAAGAAGGACACTGAGAAAAAGTTGTATGCCTGCTAGGAAAATATACTGTAGGGGGTATACATCAAAATATCATTACGAACCACTGGTTGAGCGGGAAATATTATGTTTCCCACCACTCCACATCAAAATAGGACGACTTGATGAAGCAATTTGTTTAGGGCCCCTGGACAAAGATGGTGAATGTTTTCAATATATGGCAGATTTTTTCCAGGTCCTAGGTAGGAGAAACTCAACGCTGAGAATCTTAGCGGCCCTCAAATTGCGCCAAATTCATTGACGTTGGAAAATTTCATAAATTCATGACTGATATTGAAGCATCTGCTGGAAAAGTTTTGTCTTGTTTTTCAGAACCTTTTATTGGGCAACCATAAATCTGCAACTATGTAGAACTCGTACAAAAAATCGCTTTCAGACTCAAAAATTTGAATGCTAAATGAGCATAAAAGTCACTTTCTACATAGTCACTTAGATCGGTTCCGGATAATCTAGATGTTATAGTGAGGAACAAGAGGAGATTCCATCAAGATTTCAAGGTGATGGAAAAGATACCAAGGAAGATTGGATACACACATGATGGCAGACTACTTGTTGGAGCCTTCAACGTGATGTCGACATTCTGTCATCATAGAAGAACATATTTCATATTAAGCAAGCGAGTTGTGTAATGCATTAATTGCTGACTTTCATTGTACTTGATATTGGAATGTTTTGACCTATTAGCATTTTATGTACTGTACTCATTAACAATTTGAATATATTTTCGTGTTTTTTGTCTTGTGAATTACGTTACAACCTAACATAAATTGTTGTTATTAATGTATTTTTTCGTGACCACCCTGTATCTCAAAACTAGAGCCAATCATGAAAATTGGAGGTCATATTCCTGAATCAGGGCAAAAGGTTACCTATAAAATGACCTTCAAAGTTTGCCGCAAAATCTTTGTTGCCCAGGTAATAAAATAATAACAATATTATAAATAATAATAGAATAATAATAATAATATAATAATCAATAATAATAATAATAATATAATAAATAGATAATAATAATAATAATAATAATAATAAAATAATAATAATCTAATAAAAAAAAAAATATAACTAATAATAATAATAATAATAATATAATAATAATAATAATAATATAATAATAATAATAATAATAAAATAATAATAATAATAATAATAATAATAATAATAATAATAATATAATAATAATAATAATGAAGAAGAAGAAGAAGAAAGATAGTTGATTGCAAATAAATTGTTAATTGAGATTAGAATTCTTAATTAATTTGCTTCTTTTTTATTTACGAACCATTTGGATAGCTTAACGGATACCCAGGAGAGATGATGTCGGTCTCATACGTTATTCTTTGACTGCATGAACTTTTTAATTCATCTGTCAATAATAATAATAATAATAATAATAATAATAATAATAAAATTATAATAATAATTAATAAATAATAATTAATAAATAATAATAATAATAAATAATAATGAATACATAATAATATAATAAAATTAATAAAAATAATAATAATAATAATAATAATAATGATAATAATAATATATAATAATTAACTAATATAATAATAATAATTAATAATAATAATAATGAATAATATATAATAAAATAAATAATAATTAATAATAATAATATAATAATATAATAATAATTAATTAATAATAATAATAATAATTAAATTAATAATAATCATAATAAATAAAAATAATAATAATAATAATAATAATAATAATAATAATAATAATAATAATAATAATAATAATAATAATAATAATAATAATAATAATAATAATAATAATAATAATAATAATAATAATAATAATAATAATAATTAATAATAATAATAATAATAAAATAATATAATATAATAATAAAATAATGATAATCAATAATAATATAATATAATAATAATAATATAATATAATAATAATATAATAAAATAATAATAATATAGTAATATTTATTTTTAATAATATAATAATAATAATAATATAAAAATAACAATGGTATTTTGTATTATTATTATTATTATTATTATTATTATTATTATTATTATTATTATATTATTATTTATTATTATTATCTTTATATTATTATTTTCTATTTAATTCTTATTTATTATTATTTCTCTATATATTATTATTATTTATTATATTAGGTATTTTACGTCCGGACCGAGACCACCCTTTTCGATATGAAGAATAGAGATATAGGTCTGAAACTTGGAATATAAGCTATGTATGGGATAAGCTCGAAACCGTGTAAATTTCAAGTCTGTAGGATGTATATAGAGGGGGGTCGCCCCCGAGGGTGAACGCAGATATTGCGCTTACGCCTTTGTTACGTGCTCTGAGCGATCAAGATAGGCCTAAATAGCATTAGGTTCGAGCGTGCTGACGTAATCTCGTCGCAGACGAGATTACGCATGTGCGCGAGCGAGCGCCGCAACACACACACACACCACGCCTAACCATTAGTAATTATTATTAGTCTTTATTATTTTATTATTAATACGTCGAAGAAGTGTTTCCGCAGTGTTTCTTTTGCGTCTCCTTCTACGTGTCCTTCAGCACCGCACCGTACTGCACCGCACTGTACTGCACAGCTCCGCCTCCGATATGAAGGAATAGAGCTATCGTCTTCAAACTTGGTATATGATTATTGTGTGTGATAAACTGATCCCTGGCGAGTTTTGGTGACCCTAGGTCACCCCTAAGGGGTGTTGCCCCCTTAGACGCAGGTCCAATTCATCCTGGAAAAACCATGTTAGGCTTAACCTATTGGGCTAAAATTTGGATGTGACCTATATGATGACGTAATCTCATGCGGAGGACGAGATTACGTCCCCTCTGCGTCCCCTGTAAGGGTGACGTAGCCCCCTAAAAATTAAAATAATCTTAGAAGATTGAAAATTGGAGACAGGATAGAGGAGTCGGCGTCGGAGACGGAGTTGGAGTCGGATTCGGATTCAGAGTCCAGAGATCCTCCCTGGAGGGGGGTCCCCAGTTGAAAAGAAGAAGAAATGCAGGAACTCAAAACAGAAGAAGAAGAAGAAGAAAGGAAGAAGAAATGAGGAGGAGGAAAGGAGAATGAAGAAGAATGAGAGAAGGAGGAGGGCGTCTGAGAAGGATTTACAGAGCCGAGGAGCTCGGAGTAGTCAGTACCGGCACCGGTGCTGAGCCGGTTCGTGCTGAGTTAACTAAACAGCGTATTAACACACAATGTTGGTAGTCCTTATCAAGGGTTATGCGAACCCATAGATCTCGGGAATATTAGGGTGTTATAAGTCCGTAACCCAAACTCTATTCGAGACTATGGGTTTCGATAAACCGTATAAGGCACCAAACATTGTTGTGATACACTGTTTATAACTGCAGGGCACCAACCTCCACACCAGGTAACGGTCAGCGGTGGCGCCCATAGGACCGCCCGATTTAGGGGGGACCTGACTGAAAAAAGAAGCACAGAGTGCAAAACGAAGCAACGAGAGAGAGGGAAGAAAGAATTGAAAGGATGATAAAAGAAAGGAAACGAGTGCAGCAAGGAGTTTGACTCAGGGAGTAGGACAAGAACTATTGTGGACCACACCTGCCCGGCTGTGAAAGTCGCTAGAACATAAGGACAAACATGGCTACACTAGAGCGCTGCGTGACCTGAAGATTAATATCTAAACAATATCTTGTTCAGTCAATCGTATGAGTCAACTCATATGGGATGGACCAGGGTGTCTTATTACTCAGTTATCTGAGGTCTGATACCGATATTGTCCGAAAATAACTGGTTCAGAATCATAAAAATAAAAAAAAAAATTAAACTAAATAATTAAAATAAATAAATTTCTTATTCTAGTCTTATGTTAATAACCTAAACAAAATTTACGTTTTTACATACCCTATGATCATAGTAAAATTCCATCTACAACATCAAAACCACCCAATGCCAGCCCTTCAGCTATCACCCTCTGTCCATCCTTGATCTCTCCGATACTTGACCTCTACTTGATCGATTGCTGGTCGAAGTCACATCTTCGAGTTATCATTTTGAATAATACATTAAACATAAAATCCAGTTTATACTCAATCAGAATCAAACAAAATGATCTTGAAACGTACTAAAAGTTTTGCACGAGTAATAAAGCTACTTGAGCCTCATCTGAATTATGAATATAACCCACAACCGAGAAACCGTAGCCCATGTTAAACGGAATATAAAACGGTTAACGGTTAACAAGTTTTCACCAATTAACACAGTAAAAGTAACTAACATAGCATGCAAATACGTAACTTATCACACGTTGTCAAGCATGTCTCTAACATAACAATGTCTGCACATTAATAAAGCTACAGGTAATTAGTTTAACAAAACATTTACTATAACCTTGTTAACTATCATACAGACCAGCGGAAGTATGCTAACGTAACAAAGCTTTTCATATTAACTAAAGTCACAAATAACTTTACACAGAACCAGGTTGGGGATTTTTTGATTTTTTTTAGAAAAAAATCATTTTGATTTTTTTGATATTGAGTTTTTTTTGATTGGTTTGGATTTTTTATGATTTTTCAGATTTGTGACGTCACTTTAACTATTATATATATCATATTACCTATATTCCAACAGGTGCTTTTTATGTGCGAAATAGGGCGCGTGGAAAGTTACTATATAATATATATATATTATTATATATATTTAAGACAGTAAGAAGAAGCAAAATCCAATCTTTAGAGTGTCCCATTCAACCCATAAAAATAGGAATTAAGAATAATTTTTAATAATAATTAATGGAATTACATTAAAAATAGTAATAATATAAATTAAGTAAGCCTCATGCTAACCTGACTGTCCAGTCATACCAACAATAATTAAGAATAATAACATTAAAAAGCCGCATTGGCCCCTCTAGAATTGCCCAGTCAATCCATTATAATAATAAATAAGAATAATAACTCAGAAGCCGCTTGGGCCCTAAGACTAGACTGTCCCAGTCATCAATAATAATTAAGAATAATAAATTAGGAAAACTTGCATTAACTTTTCTAGAGTGTCCCAGTCAACCCATGAATTTATAAAGAATAACTTAGGCCTTGCCGCCATGGTCCTATTTATACTTGTACCTAGTAACCAATTAAAAATCTAAATTAATTAGAAGCCGCATTGGCCCTATCTAGAATGTCCCAGTCAACCTAATATAGTAATACTAAGAATAATACTTAAGAAGCCGTATGGGGCCTATCTAGACTGTCTAATTCAAATAATAATTAATTAATTAAAAATCAATAATTTAAGAGAATCCGCATTGACTCTCTAGAATGTCCCAGTCACTCATAATAAATAAGAATCAATACTTAAGAATAGATGTCCCAGTCACCAATAAAATCGAATAATAAGATAAAGCCGCATTGCCATCTCTAGAATATCTCCAGTCAACCCATAATAAATAATAAATAAGAATATTTACTTTAAGAAGCAGCATGGGTCTATCATAGGACTGTCCCATCAACCAATATAATTAATAGATTAAGTATAATTAATAAGAACAAACCAACATTTTATCCCTCCTAGAATTGTCCCCAGCAACTCGTAATAAATAAGAATCATATTAAGAGTCGCAATGGTCCTTTTGGACTGTCGCAGCTCAACCCAATGATAAGTAAATAATTGAGAAGCCGCATTGGCCCCTCTAGAATATCCCAGTCAACCCATAAAATTAAGAATTAAGAATAATTTTTAATAAATTAATGTAATTAATGAATAGTATTTATAATTAAATGACAGCACATGGGTCCTAGTTAGACTGTCCCAGTAACTAACAAAAATTAATAGAAAAGAATATTAATTCAGAAGACGCATGGGCCTATCTAGACTGTGCCAGTCAACCCATAACAATTAGTATTAAGAATAAATTATTCTTAATTATAATTTATTATGGTTTGACTGGGGCATTCTAAAGGCCCAGCTGCTTCTAATTATATTCTTATTATATTATTATGGATTGACTGGGACATTCTAGAGGGGCCGAAGCGGACTTTTTAATTATAATTCTTAATTATTAATTTATTGTTAGTTGACTGGGACAGTTTAGGTAAGCCCATGGCTTCTTAATTATTAATACTATTCATTAATTACATAATAATTATTAAAAGTATTTTTAATTCTTAAGTTTTTAAAAGTTGACTGGGAATTCTAGAGGGGCCATGTGGCTACTCAATTATTAATTTTATTGGTTGACTGGGACAGTCTAAATAGGACATTGCCGGCTATAGTATTATTCTTATTTTATAATGAGTTGACCTTGGGACATTCTAGAGCGGATCAATGTGGGCTTTAATTATTATTTTCTAATTTTAATTACATTATGGTTACTCGGGACCAGTCGTGGACCGCCATTGTTCTTATGACTATTATTCTATATTATTATTACTTATGGGTGTTGGGACATTCTTAAAGAGCCAATGCGGCTTTCTTAATTATTAATTCTTAATTATCGGCTTGACTGGGACAGTCTTAAAAAGACCATGCGGCTTACCTTTATTCTTATTTATTATGAGGTTACGGGACATTTCTAGAGGGGTCCAATTCGGGCTTCTTTAATTGAATTAATTATCTTTATTCTGGTTGACTGGAAAGTTAGATAGGCCACTCACGGCTTCTTTAAGTTTCATTATTGTGTATTAAATTTCATTAGGGTTGACTGGACATTCGAGCGAAGGGGCTATAAAAAGCTTAAATATATTGATGATTGGTTGACTGGTACAGTCAAGATAGGCCCATGCGGCTTTCTTAAAGTTTATTCTCTTTATATATTTATTTATTAGGTTGGGGGACCTTTCGAGAGGGAACAATGCGGCTTCTTAATTATTAATCTCTTTATTGGGTTGATGGGACTGTCTAAAAGGACCTGCGGTTCTTAAGTAGTACTACTTATTTATTATGGTTGACTGGAACATTCTAGGAGAGGTTATTGCAGCTTCTTAATTATTATTCTATAATAATTAAGAAGCTGCATTTACGCTCCTCTAGAATGTCCCAGGTGAACCCATAAATAAAAAGAATAATCCTTTAAACACGCGACATGGTACAACAAAATATTACGGACTAGATCCACAGATCAACCAATAAAATAATATTAAAAGCCGCATTGTGGCTACTCTAGAAGTTTTTTTTCCGAATAATAAAAATAAATAAGAATAATTATTAAAGAGCCGCCATAGGCTTCCCAGACTGGCCAGTCAACCAATCATTAATAGATATAAAATTAAAATTTAAAAATTAATTAATTAAAGAAACCGCCATTGACGTCTAGAATATCCCAGTCAACTCATACATAATAAGAATATTACTTACAGAAGCGCCATTGTCCGTTTAGACTGTTCCCAGTAACCAAATAAAAATTACATAATTAAAATGCCGCCATTGGCCCTCTAGAATGTCCCTCAACTCATAATAACTATCATAATGAAATAAGAATGATATTTAAGAAGCCACATGGCTTATCGAGTCTGCCTGTCGATCACCAATATAATTAAAATTAAAAACATATCATCTAAGAAGCCGCATTGACCCCTCTTGAATGTCCCACTGTCGCAAACTCCATAATAAATTCAAAAATAAATACTTAAGTAGCCGCATAATGGATCTTTAGACTGTCCCACGGTCAACCAATAAAGAATAATAATTACCAGACCAAGAAGCCGCAATGGCCCCTCTAGAATGTTCCAGTGAAAATAAATAATCAACAATAAATCAAAATCAGTTAATTTGATATTATACATAGGTGACATAAGGCCCATTTTGGGATATTTCTTTATTCCTTACTCAATACGCCAAATTCTACTCTACCGTCGGTTTTTTACGCTGTGACGCCCTCTCCAGCATATCTGTCTTTTCTAATATAGGTGGACTAACAACTTCGTAGACAGAATATATCAAAGACTGGCCCTACATATCATATTATTACGAGCATTACTACAAAGAAATCAATATTATGAATCAACTTAGTCTGCCATCGTTCTCGAGCATTAATTTTGTCAATTTTCTAAACCCTCAGGGCCCTAGGTTCTTGGCGTTCAAAGATCTACAATGGAACCAATGAAACAATGCCAATACGATTGTCGAACATTGAAAAATATATCTAAGAAACTTCATCAAACTTATATATAGGAGCTACTATCTATATTGTTTACTTCTATTTGACACCCAGATCACTTTACATATACAAAAAATAAAAAAAAAATAAAAAAAAATTAGAAAAAAAATCAAAAAAATCAATATATTAGGGCTAAAAAAAACCATGATTTCTTTATAAAAAACTCAATTGAAAAATCAATCAAACCTGTTTATTTTAATTTGATTTTTGTTCGACGCCATCCCTGACCAGAACTTAAGAAATATAAATGTAACGAAAGGCAAACCTGACACAATTCCTTTAAGGCAAACAATCTGCAAACATTAACAAAGATCCACACTTTAAAAAGAACCGAGGTTAATTAAAGAGGACGATAGTTAAGAGGGTTGAAATTGCAGTGACTTTGATCACCCATATCGTCCAAATGAAACATGTTAATTGACATAACATCGTAATATTTAACAAAAGAATTTTAGCAGTAACTTTACTAACCAGCATAAATACCTAATGGGTACAAGACACAAACAAAGTAAAGTTACTCGTCCTGTAAAGCTAAGACTTGCCCTATGAACATTACAACTTAACACACACACACACACAGTAACACACACACAACATACCAGACGAATAAACAGCCATCATTATCAATGTAGTCAATAAATCGAAAATACTGAGGGGAAGTGAGAAAACGTTTTCGTGAATTCTACGATACATATGATATTTTCATCTGAAAAAGCGTCTATATAAGTATCAGTAAAACATATAAATACATAAAAATATAAGTTTATTTTTAATAACTATAATAATTCATCTGATCTAGCGAACCATTAGGATTTCGAAGTTGAGTAGCTCTTATTATCTCTCTAAAGAATGTTCAACATTCCTATCGAAGAAAGGATAAGTATAATGCCTGTTCAAGCTGCACCTAAACCATTTTGCGTCATATTTTGATTCAGCAGGCACTCATCTGCTTCATAGCAAGAGAGCAAGCTTAATATCATACATCCAAGCAGATAAGTTAGTACGCATTCCTGTATACTGCATATACTACGGAAACCAACATGGGTTCGATGAAGATATCATATGATTCACACCATGTGCAATAGTATTATGTCCCTGCAAGAACTCTCTCAACATCGTTAAGATGTGATGTTAATTTCGTTTTTTATTTTTAAGCAATGCTGTAATATTTTTATGGTGTGTCGAACTGTTGAACCTCATACCTGTTCGATAGAAAGGTCATTTACAATCGATGGGGTTATCCAGTAGCTGGCGACATCAAGGGTTGTTTTAAATATTGTACACGACGAGAACACAACGTCTATTCTATTAACCTATTACGTCTGTCTTCCAGTTAGATATGTTCATAAGCATGATTCTTTCGGATAACAAACACCTATCCTCTACCCATGCAGCAGTGATGTCGATAATCTTGATGAACTCCTCAACACAACGAATAAAGGTCTATTATTAGACTCTCTGGCAGGATACCAGCAATGTATCGGTATCCATTCGGTTGCGATTAAATAAAATGACACTATACGTATGGGAATAACAAGCCTCCTCGAACAGATATCAACAACAGGGTGCTAGAAGATGCAGCAGGAGATCATCGTACCCAGATACAGCGAAAAAATGGCCTTACTGGACGGAAATCGTAAGCGTAAACGAACCCTCTATAGGTAGTGTAGATTTTCCACATAACCAATTATGAAGAAATTAAATAAAGAACAGTTGGGCCACGAACGACCCATTCAATTCACAAAGGGGATGATATTCTCGATTACGCAAACAACAACAACATAACACAACAACAAAAACAACCAACAACAACACACATAAACAACAACAACCAACCACAATAACATAGTTTTTTACAAAATAACGTTCTATATACCAAGCCGCAAATATATAGCTAAGCGATACGTTGTTTTCATTATAATATAAGCTAAACATAGCATTACCAGAACTAAGGAAATAATGTACAATGACAAAACCTACGCACCTCACGCCCGAATAAAATACTAACACTTAACAACAGTTCCATCTACTTACACAACACTCAAATAGTAGTATGTACAGCCGTACACAAACCGCTTAAGCCTATCCTCACACTTTTTCAAAGCATATCTCTCACACATCATCATTGTTAATTTTCTAACTTAACCACTATTTGACTTTACGCTAGACATTTTCGAGTAGTCATTCTTCGGATAAATAGCACAAAAATGAGTTTTTTATTACTAACCTAGCGAATTATAGCTAAAGTTACCAAATGATCTCCTTCACACCATAATAACCTTAACACTCAGCACTTCATATGAACATTAAGAAATCTACATGCTACAATGACAAACCATAACACAACTTACGCACTAATAAACCGCTAACATTAACATAGTTCCACACTTAAACACAGTAAAGTAACTAGCATTGCACACAAAACGTAACCTATTGCATCACATTCTTAGAATAGTTCCGGTTTTATATTCACTGACCCGGACCACACTGATATATGCTTCTACACAACAAAAGTTATTCCATTTTTTAGCACTCAAATAAAGCAACTGTCCACAACATCCATCTGAACTACAGCAATACCAATGTACAAATGCAAACCTAACATTACTCTCGGCGCATGAATACCAGCTAACTCACTAAACAAATCTTCCCCTACTTAAACAAAGGATCAAAGTAGCTAACAGGTCATACATACACGATATGTTCCCACTTTTCCCCGCATATCAGCCAACTAGGAAAGGCCGTATCGATCTAACAAATTCCATGTTTAAAAAATTACCAATCTATCAAAGATACCGGCACTTGAACTATGGGAATAGACACTATTCTCATCCAAAGTATCACCTCATTCTCGGAAGTATAACATCCATTTTGAACTATGATAGAAACGTTAGACATTAGCAAAATTCTGGGCAACACCAAACATTACTCAACAAAATCTTAACAGGCCACGTTTCTAACACATCATCGTCAGTACACACAGTATATCTCTACAAAACTCATCATTTCGTCTAGATTAAATCAGTGTTACTTTCACACAGCATCACAGTAATACTTAACATTAACGTAAACCCTAACGGTTACTAAGGGGACACCAAAGCCCCAACAGCGAGGCCTGCGCCCTTACCCCTTACACCCCTTCAGGTACCCGAGAATGAGTCTCTACATGCATCTCGTCTGATACACGCGTGATTTCCAAGTAGTTGCTTACAGTGCTTACTTAGGATGCTATTCAATCGCATCTGTATTGATGCGCTTCTGCAAATCTACCAGTTTGACTTGATATTTCTGAAAGGGGGCGGGGATGGGCTGAGGCCCTTACCCCTACCGCTGTCGGTGGGGATAATTTGAACGGTTTTAACTTATAAAGCTTCGGAGATACTTGTCCTTGCAACCTAATCTTCTAGGATCTCACACCGCATTCCGTCCACATAGCCCGCCAATACCCCATGGGTTTTCTCACTACCTGGAGCGACAGCGGGTTGTGTTGCTTTAGATACTCTTGAGTAGCTACTGCAAAGACCTGTTGTATTTCGTTAAGATTAGCGGGCAGATATCACGTAGTAAACCTCCCTTTATATCTTCTTATTCTTTCGGTAAAGTACTTACTTATGAACCTATGTTGAAAGATTAACACTGATTTACTAGAGAAATGTGATAGTTTTGTAAGATATTACTGTGTTAACTGACGATGATGTGTTAGAAACGTGGGCCTAGGTTAAGATTTTGTGAGTATGGTTAGGTTTGCCAAGAATTTTGCTAATGTCTCTACGTATTATGTCATACGTTCAAAATGATGTTTGTATACTCGAGCATGTGATACTTGATGTGTATCGATAGTGTCAATTCACTAGGTTCAGATGCCGGTATCTACCCAACCTTGAACATCCCTAGCAATATGGTAAACTTTTTTTAAGGGAATTTGTTACATTAGATGATACGTCTTTTCCTGTTGCTGATATGCGAGGAAAGTGCGGGAACATATCGTGTATTGTATGAACCACTGTTAGCTACTTTACCTTTGGTAAGTAGGGGAATTTTCAGATGTTAGCTGATTATTCCATCGCGCCGAGGATGTAGTGTTTGCATTTCGCTACATGATATTCTTAGTTCTCAGAGTTGTGGACATGTAGCTTTATTGATGCTAAAAACTTTGTTGTGTAAGCATATATTCATGGGTGGGGTCAGTATATAAAGAAGCTTGAAAAAGATTGAATAGGTTACGTTTTGTCGTGCAATGCTAGTTACCTTTACTGGTGTTACCAGTGTGGAACTTTGTTTAATGTTAAGCTGTTTATCTAGTGCGTAAAGTTGTGTTTGGTTTGTTCATTGTACTATTATGTTTCTTAGGTTCATTTTTGATGCTATGTTAGGTTATTATTGATGGAAAACATTGTAATGTTAGCCTATTTGCAGGTTAGTATTTATAATAGAACTTATTTTTGTACTTCGTTTATCCGAAATGATACTTCAAATGTGATGACGTAAATCAAATAGTGTTAATGTAAAATTAACAATGACATGTAAGAGGATATGTTTTGAAAAGTTGTGAATGTTTAACGTTATTGTACGCTGCTAACTTAGCAACTTTAGTGTTTGTTAAGATGAAACTTTGTTAATGTTAGTAGTTTATTTCGGTGGGAGGTGCGTTAGTTTGGCATTGCACCCTATATATTTCTTAGTTCCGGTATGCTTATTGGTTGCATTATTAATGTTGAAACAATGTTACGTTAGATATATTCGTCGGTTGGTATATAAAGAACTTATTTTTGTACTTATTTATTGTTGTTGTTGTTGTTTGTTGTTGTTGTTGTTGTTGTGTTGTTGGTTGCTGGTTTTGTTGTTGTTGTTGTTGTGTGTCTAACGAGATAGTATACCCTTATTGAACTGATATGGTTCGATCGTCCGTCATATACGTTTTTACTTTCTTCTGATTGGTTGAAAGAAAGAATCGCTTTACCTTTAAGGGTTGTTTACGTTTACGATTTCCGTCAGTAGGCCATTTTTTCGCTGTACTGGTACGATGCATCTCCTCGCATCTCTACAACTGTTGTTGATATCTTCACGAGGCCCTTCGTTATTCCCCAACGAATGTGTCATTTATATTTAATCGCAAACCGAATGGATACCGAAACATTGCTTGTATTCCTGCCAGAGAGTCTACATAATGTAGAACCTTTATATCGTTTGTGCTGAGGATTCATCCAAGATTATCGACACGTAGCTGCACATGGGTATAGGGAAAGTGTTTGTTATGCCGAAAGTATCCAACGCTTAGTGAAATATTCTAAACGGGAAGAACAACGTGACAGTGGTTCTAATACCAGAATAGACGTTTGTTCGTCGTCGTTGTGGACCACATCATTAAAACCCTTGCATTTGTACGCCACTACTTGGAAAACACATCGATTGTATGCACCTTCTATCGCACATGGCTATAGGTTTCACGTTCACATCACTGAACAATATACAGCATTGCTTAATAATACAAAACGACATTCAAATCACATCTTAAACGATCCTACGACGTCATATTGCTTGGACATACTTGAGACATCTCATAATAACATATAGCACAATGGTGTAATATTGATATTTCACCGAAACAGTTGCGATTTCGTATAATGGCAGCTACAGTATAGGAAGGCGTTAAATAACTATCGAGCTTTGGATGAGGTTTAGCTTCTTCTTTGTATGGACGTAGAATGAGGTGCTGCTGAAATTCAAAATATTGCCGAGAAATGGTTATAGTGCAGCTGAAGATTTAAGCTTACATTCTTTCGAAGTGATGTTGAATCTTACTAGAGAGATAATTTAGAACTTACTCAACTTGAATCCTATGTTCTAGTTAATTGATATTATTATATTTTTAAAACTAAACTTTTAATTATGAATTTATATGTTTTTTATGTATTATATAACGCTTTTCAATAAAATTATATGTTATAAAAATACGAAAACTTGTTTTACTTCCTTCGTATGCTGTCGTATGTTATTGACTAGACCATGATTGATGATGGCTCTGTTTATTTCGGGTCTGCTTGGTCTGGTGTGTGTGTTGTGTGTATCGTGTTGTGTGTGTGTGTGTGTCGTGTGTGTGTTAGAGTATGTAATGGTTATGTTGCTTACAGAGAGTAAAACTTACACTAGTTGCTTTCGTCTTTACCCAATTAGGTATATGCTGTCTTACAGGTAAGGGTTATGCTAAATTTTTGTATAATATTGCTATGTTAATGTAAAATTACATGTTCATGTTGGAGATATGCGTTTGATAACAGTTGAATGGATTATGTTTTGTGGTCTTGTTAGTCTACTTTAACTGGTTTAAAGTGTGGATCTTAGTTAATGTTAGCAGTTTATTCTTGCTTAAGATGTGTCAGGTTTGCCTGTTGTACATTATATTCTGTTCAGGTTATTGTTATGTTGACTTTATTAATATTTGAAAACTTTGTACGTTAGCATACTTCGCTGCTCTGTATGATAGTTACACACGGTTATAGTAAATTTTTTGTTAAATATTACCATGTTAATGTAAAAATTACGTTTTTGGATGTTATGTCAGTTACAAAGTTGTGGAATAAGTTTACGTTTTGGATGTATGTTAGTTACGTTTACTGTGGTTAAGCAGTGCTGAAACTTTTTTAACTTAACCTGTTTGTATTCCTGTTAAGATGGCTAGGGTTTTCTCGTTGTGGGTTATATTCATATTTCAATGAGTAGAGTAAGTTTAGTACTGTGAAACACTTTGTTACTCAGGCATAATATTGTGGTTTGATCTTCTGTATAAAGAACTTGATTTCTATGTTATGTTTCTCTCAAAATGATATCTCGAAATGTGACTTGATCAATAGACAATAGATCAAGTGAGATGCAAGATGGACCAGCGAGGGTTATAGCTGAAGCCTGGTTACTGGCATCGGTTTTGATTTTATGATCCTTCTACTGATTTTAGGGTATGTAAAAAACGTTAAATTTGTAAGTTTATAAACATAAAAAATTGTGAATCTCGCAGTATGACTCACGTAACAAAAGCTGGACTCATACCTTCTTGTATTGCTTGGCTACCTTCGGGTACACTCCTTGCAGTTGTAAATGACAGAGGGCAAATGCAGGTGTTTGATATGGCGCTTTCCTTAATGAGGATACAGCTTTTATTAGAAGACTCGAGTCCACAGAGGATTCTCGATTTCTCCGAGTATTTTTGTTACCAGCCTTCATTTCGAAAATTGAAATGGGCGTCTGAAAGTCCGTTAAAATCTCCTTCTGAGAAGGAGACCGTCGGAAGTGCCATGCCCCTACTTTCCCTTGTTTTTAATAATGGTCCAATTGCCTGCCTTCGTATCATGTGTTCAGGACATGCATCCGGCAACGCTTTGTGCAAGAATAAAATTCAAAACCCAGTTCAAGGGTTTTCCCCTGAAGTTTTAGTGTGTCAGTACGTTAAGAATCATCAGTGGGATGAAGCGATTAACTTGTTGGTATCCTTGAGTTGGGAAACTGAAGGATCAGTGGCTCTACAATGCTTATTTCTAGTGGTTGGGTCTCTTTTGAAGCTTCCTTTAACCGCTCGTAGAGAATCTCAAATAGAGGCCGCTCTCTCCTCCTTTCTTCTCTCTCCTGTGCGGTTTAGTCCTTCTGTGGAAGAGGAATTTGGGCCTCCTGTTAGAGCTCTTACAAGGAGGTTCTTTTTTAAGTTGCTTAGGTATGTATATTATTATTAAATGTGATAGTATTCGCTAGTAAGCATTCCGTAGAATTATTTATAAATTATTTTAGAATATTGTAATACATCCTCATTAAACCTGTAAAATGTCGTTAGTGATAAGACAAACTTGAAAGAGGTAGAGTTTTAGGTACTGTGTGAAAAATTGGAATAGGAAATAAGTCATTATGAAGTTATAGTAATTTCTTTTCTTATTAAAATTCTGATGTTGTAGGACTTGTAGCTTCTTTCCCTAACTTCTGATATGGTAATTTCTTTATCTTAGAAGACAGAAACTGCTTAGTAAAGGTGTTCAAGTACCGTATAATAAAGTACTGAGTCAGAGTTGGAGGGGGATGGAAGTATTTTCAGGATGGAAGTAGTTTTCAAACATTGTAAGAGTAGGTAGCCATTTGGTAGAGCTAAGATGGAATTGGCAGTAAAAGAACAAAAAAAATAAGGGAAGGTTAAGTATTTTCTAGACTCTAGAGTAGTAGTTCATAACCTTTGCGTTACCATGTAACCCTTTTAAATATATATTCCAGCGGACCACCGAGAATTAGCTCCATTTAAAACATAAAATTCATCAGATATTTATTTAAAGTTTCTCACGAGGTGTTTTCTAATATTTGGAGAGAAGGGGACGTTATATTCATATAGTTATAAAAAAAAATTACAGAGAAAATGAGAAATTAGACTTTATATTAAAGGAAAAAAAAAGGTCAGTTTTATACAAATTTGTTAAACGTTTCCTGTTTTTTTTATGCTTTCTTTCATTCATTATTGTTTTCAATTTTAACGGCAAAAGATTTTAGCACTTCCTCAAGCCTCTCCCCCCCCCTCCCCCCTGATCCCAGGTTTTGAACCGATGTTCTAGAATCTAAAGAGTAAAGGATAGTAAAATTACCTCACCATGAAGGTATAATAAAAATAGCAAATGAACCATGAAATCCTTGAACGGAAACTAGCCAGGGAGAGATTAGAGTTAAAAAACAAACAGATGACATTTTATTATTATAATACAGGTAATTATCATTTACATTGCTTTATTGGCTAAAGCAAAAGGGAAGTACCAGTTATGTGAACTTATCTCTCATCTAATTAATGATATATTGTTAAATTTATTATTTCTACTATTTTGTTATCGAATAACACACACACTAAGTAGAATAGTTTTCTTTATAATAATAATAATATATATTCTATTATTAATTATTTTATATATTTATTTTAATATTATTACTTATTATTTAATTTATATAATATATATATATTATTATTATATATTATATTTTTTTTTATGTATATATCATTTATTATATATATTTTTTATATAATGTGTTTGTGGTATTGTGGGTGTGTGTTGGTGATTGTCCGTGGCCCTTTCTCCCGCGTAAAATAAATCGACCCGGAAGTGTACGTAAAGTACGGAGTCCGGGAGCTAATGGAAGCCGGAGTCGGAAATCACGCATATCGTGAGTGGTGCCATGGTAGCTGACACAGGTCCCTAATCAGATAAGAAAATAGTGATATTTAGGTTTAGTGATTTAGAGTATTAGATAGTAACTTAATTAATGAATATAAAGTAATACTCAGATAATAAATGTATATATATTAAATAATGAATAATAATTGATTATAATATTTACTATATTATAAGAATAATAATATAAAATCATTCATATATCTATTTTCTTAACTTTCTTTGATTTATAATCTTATTATAATAAATTTAATATTAATTATCTTATATGCAAGTACTAATTTTTTTATAAGATTTTAGATAATATATTTATAATTATAAAATTTATAATTTATATATATTATATTTAATTTAATGTTATATTATTATATATATTTATTCATTATGATTTAAAAATGAAAAAATATTTTGATATAACTTTTATAATTTCTTAATATGACCGTTAAACATGTCCTTACTACAACTTCTAGATTCTCATAGAAACTCTATGCCGTGGATCAGAGTTCAAATTTCAATATGTGTATCCTAATAACAGCAAACTCTTGGTCTTTAGACTGTGATCTTTCTTTAGTATATGGTACGATTGGATCCTTTGAGTATTAGGTCATATCTCTAATTTCTCGGAGAGTATATTTTATGTATGAATGTTCACTACGAGACAGCTGATATATATCCGAGGTGCCTTATCATTTTTTAACTCAGAAGATTCATTTCACACACGGGTGTTTATATTGTTTTCTCTAAAGTTGTTATATCTTAATACTTGATTTTGTGACAAAAAATTCTTTTTAAATTTCTCAGTCGAAAAAAAAAATTTATAACTGTATATAATTTGAAGACCCTATTTTCCAGTTTTTGAAGTAGTGAACTTTGTTTCCTATGTGTGTGGTTTTGTTTTTAAGTTGATCCTTACATGTGTTAATCTGTAATTGTTTTCTATAGACGTTACAGACCGGTGCTGCTCGCTATTGCATTCTTAGGTTTTGTGGCACAGCACTTATGAACTGACTGGTACTTCTTGGTCGCGTCACGTGGACTAATGTAAGAGATTTGAATGCCACGTCGGTGCTTAATTTTTCAGGTGAGTCTCTTGTTTAAAAGTGGTTCGCTTTTGTGTTGGTCTGCCAGCCTCTAGTGTTTCTCTGTTTAGTGTTCGTTGGTTGGAATTTTTGTCACTTTGTCTGGAGTCCGCTCGTCTTTCTGATTTGAGTACCTGAGGTGGTGGTACGAGATTAAAATATGTTTTCACCCATTGCCAGATCTACGGTTCGGTTTCTCTCCTTTTGATGTTGTGTTGTAAGATAAATTAATTAGTGTAGATTACTGGTAAGGATGGAGTTTTGTTTTGGAGTCTTGTGGTAGGTAGTATGTTAGATAGTGAGAGTGCATAAAATGTGAACATTGGTGTTAATGGGTTTTTTGGAAAAAGAATTGTAATTAGTCGCCTTTAGATATAATTAGGAATAAGAGGCAAATGTTTGTATGAATTATTTGGCTTTAGCAGAAGGTGAAATTCAATTATTATAGATGTTAATTTGTATTAGTATTATATGTGACTATCTCTTAGTATTAATGTATTTTTATCTTAAGAAAGCTTGTTTTAGTAGATTATGTCGTTTAGATAAGTTTTTAGTGGTTTTAGATTTTATGTCACAGTTATCATTGGGAGTGCCAGATATAGTAAGATGCGTAGTTTTATAAGAGTTGACCGTGGAGGCGATAATAATTGCTTTTTGTAAAATATTAATATTTTGATAGTATTATTGTATTGAATTTATTGTTTTGAAGTCCCGTGCTCCAGCGAATATTAAGCAATAAATTTTGTTTATGTTATCAATTTATTCGTAATTGAGAGTAATTATGTTATCTTATTGTTTTTGTAAAATGTTGTATAATGTTATAAATTGTTTTATGGGAGTTTATTGTTAAAGGGTAATCAGCAACGTGTTTAGGTAGATCCTTGTGGGTGTGGTCGGCATCCAAAGTTGGCGGTCGGTGGCTTATTTAATTATATTGGTGATACAATTTCTTTGGGAGGCGGACAATTCTTGTTTTCTGTTAGCCCTGTTTTTGAAGTTTGTCTGATGATATTTGATTTTGTGTCAGGTTTTGTTACGGCTTTTGTTCTGTGTTGTGTAGTAAGGGGCTATTGATGATGTCATTCTTTTGCGTAGTTGTACGTAAGTGATTCTGTGTGCATTTTTGGGTGTTTTTTTTGTTTTTGCTTTTTTTCTTTTTTTCTTGTTTTTCCTGTTTTGTTCTTTTGTGTGCGTTCTTGTTTTTTTTGTTTCGGTGTTCTTTGCCTTTTCTTTGGTCGGTTTTTGGTGCTTGGTTCTGGTCGGTTTGTTTGCTTTTGGTTTGTATGGTGGTTCTGGATGCTTTTGTGCTGGGGGGTGTTGGTTTGTTTTGTTTTTTTCGTAGGTGAGTGCGGGGGTTACTTAGTTATATTTTCAGATTGTAGATGTGGGTTGGTAAATCTTGTTGTGGTTTTTTAAGGTGTAGAATTCAGACCGTAAATAGTTATTTGATAGTATGGGGATGACTGTGTGTATGCTACTCTTGGGGTGTACTTTGTTTGTCTTCTCATCATTTGTTGATGTGTATTTGGTTTTTTATGATTGTGATTTTTATGTTTTTTGTTTGTTTTATTTTGCTATCATTCTAGTTTTTGTGGCCTGATAGATTAAGTTGGAATATTTTCTCGTTTTTCGTGTTTGTTCTTTCCATTTTCTTTAGTAAGAGTTGAGTAGGCTCGATGTTTTAGAATTTTTTTTATTTTGTGATCAGTGTTTAGTGTTTTGATTTGGTCACTTTGTTTTGCGCATCTGAATGTCTTTCTGATGTTTGATTTGCTATGAATTATGTGTGTATATTTTGGCCGTTGCTGGAGTTGTTTTTAATAGTTTCTGCCGTGTGTTTGGAACTGTGGTTGTATGAAGTTTGTGAGGGCGGCTGTAGTTGAGTGGTTTTTTTGTTGAATTAGCCTGTCCTGATGATGTGATTGTTGTGTTTTATTCGCTTTGGGAGGCTACGTCGGTTTAAACGAGTGGGGGCAACTCTACTCTAATTTGGATTGCGAGATAAGGCATTGAGGAGGTATTGATGAAGTGTGTCTGGCGGGGGTGTTCTTGTGCCTTAAAGTATTATTGGGTATGGAGTGAGTACTTTCAATGAAAGGCTCTATTTTCCCAGATTTGGGGAATAAAGTTTAAGGGCTAATTTAGTGTCTTTAATTTGGGTTAGCTGTGTCCCGTGAGAGTTGTTGCTGAATGGTGTTTGTGTTGAGATGTTGTCTGGCCCTAGTTGCGTGATTTTTAAAGTGTTCTTTGTTATGTTTTCTTTGACAGTTGATGGTGATTTCCTATGTGTGTTGTTGGTATGTCGTGGTGAGTTTTATTTTCTTGATGCTTTGATGATTCCTGTTTTGAGGGTGTGTTGGGTTTTTTGCACTCTTTGGCTTGTGGCAGAAGTTGAGTTCCTGTCGATATGAGAGTGAGCAGCGTGTTGTTGTTGTGGTTCTGGTGGGTATGTTGTTATATATATATAGTCTTTTTGTATGGATTTCGTAGTGTGGTGTTATCGTTGGATATTTGTGGTTTTGTAGTTTTTGCATTGTATTTAGGTGTCTTATTTAGTATTTCCACATTCTGGTGCTTTTGTTTGTGTGTTGGTATCATTTTTTATGAGTTATATAGGGTTGTGGAGATAGTTGTGTGAAGATTATAATGTGTGCATTTGTTGTGATGGTTTTAATTATGTTTAGGTTCTGTTTAGTGCTGGTGTTGTTGGTGTTTTTTTCGTGTGTTTGTGTGTGTTTTTTGATTGTTTTGGGCTGTTTTTTGTTTTATTTGAGCTGATGTGTTCTGTTTTGTTTTTATTAGTGTGTTTTTTAATATTTGTGGTTCAGTTAGGGGTAGAGTGTTTTTTGTTTTATTGAGTTTAGTGTCTACTGGGGTATGGTTCATGAGTTTGCTTTTTTGTGTAACTGTGCCGTATATAAGTGAGAGTGTTTGTAGTGGCTTGTGTTATGTAATGTTGCAACTGTTATCGTGATTTTATAGGAGTGGTAATGATATGGTTATGTTTTTTTTATATTGTTTGGTTTATGCTTGTCCAGTTCTGACTTTTTTTTTGATAGTCTTGGTTGTTGACTGTTTTTCCCTGAGTGTGGTGGTTTTGTGTTTTGTTGATTCATTTCGTGGGTATTTTTTACGATGATGTGTAGCGTACGTGGTGCTTGTCGTTTATTTGTGTGGCTTCGGTTTGAGTCCGACTCTAGTCTGCGAGTTTGTGTTAAGAGTTGTGTTGTGAACTATACGTGTTTATTTGTCTGGTGAGACTGTCTCACGTTTTCTCGTTGGTTAGACGGTGGGGTTTGTTTCTAGTGTGTGGGCTGTCTTGTGTTTTTTAAAGATTTGAGAGTTGTTCAAGATCCTTTGTTTTGGCTATGACTGTGGGTCATTTTCTTTGGTTCTGTGGCTGTTCTTTGTGCGTTTAAACCATGTAAGTATTGATTTGTGATGTGTTGAAGTCGCTCCCCATATGAGGTTAGGAAAGCGGGGAATTTCCTGGGAGGTTTGTGTTTGGTAATCAGGCTTATTGTGGTCGATTGTGTGGTGGGAAATAATGCAGAGGTTTTATAGACGATTCGTGTGGTTTTTGTGTTTTTTTTGCTTATCATTATCATCCTTAACTGGAGCATGATTACAATGGTGTTTGTCGTTTAATTGCCGTTTGGGTAGTTTGTAAGGTGGTTTTTGTGTATGGTAAAGAGTTGTGTAATAAAGGTTAGTAGAGTGTGTTTTTTTTTTTTGGTATTTGGGGTTGTGAAGATGTGCATCCCTATCGTCTATTGATTTTGGTCTTCTTGGTATTATTATCGTGGTATGTAGGTTGTCTTCCTTATATATATATATATATATATATATATATTATATATATTATATATTATTATATTATATATATTTATATTATATTATATTATTTATTATTATATGAGGTATTCTGGAGATATTATTTGCTATAGGGTTTAATATAATATATATATATACGTTGTATACTAGTAATTAGTTAGGGTAATTTTTGGCTTATGGTACTTTTTTACTGGTATTATATGTCATATTGTAAGTTCATAATTATACTTATTGGTAATAAATGTTATTGTTTTATTGATTGAATTATGTTTATTATTTTTTTATTTTTATTTATTTTTCTATAGTATTTATGAGTGTAATACACCTTAGGGGGTGGTGGATTTTATATTATATTATTATATCAGGGGGGTCGTTATTATTATATTAGGGAGGGTTGGTTATATATATAATTTTATTGGTAATTCTGGTGAGATGTGGGGGTTATTTAGCTATTGGGGTTAATGTATTGATTACTATATTTCTAGTGTTGATGCGTATTTTTTAGTAGTGTTATTTTTATCCCTATAATTATCTATCTTTATTATTTCTCTTATCAATATTATGTTATAATGCAATTAATATTATTATGTTTAATATTATTTGTATAATCGCAATTAATAAGTTAATAAATAAAAGAAATCCATACCTATATGGGAAGGTAATATTGAATATACTGCCTACCTGGGATTGCACCACTCGCAATTTATTGAAATGAGGACAATTATATTATGCATGTATTACCACTGTTTTATCTCCATTACCTCCAACACCACAAAGAATTGGTTCAGAACGTTTTATAAAGGTTCGTGCATGTTATCGTGGAGCTTCGGTTCTCTCTCTCATAAGCGTGTTTTGGTGTAATTCCTAACTTTTTTTGGGTTTGTGTTTTGGGAAATAGTTCAGTTGTAAAGCATCGAGTATACTGTCCTCATTCGCAACAATACGGTGGTTCAGTCCCAGAGAAGGCAGTATTTCTTTACCTTCCCACTTATATGTTCATTTCTTTTTTACTAAACTTATTAATTGCGATTATGAAATAAGTGTGTAAAACAGGTTCTTAAAATCGCTTAAGTTGGGGGAGACGTGAGGGGAGAGATGGTTTGTCTAGGCGTTGGACACCTTTGGTGATTTTTTCGCCCTTGACGTTAGCGTTGATTGCTTTTTAAACGTGTTTTCTCTTGAGATCCACACTCTTTTTTTGTGTGTGTTCGCTGGAGTGTGAACTGTGGTCTTCGAGGCATGTTTTAATTTATGCATTTGTGAGTTTTATATCTTTGTTCCTCATGTGTTTCGCAACAGCACGCTCGTGTGTTAATTAATCTTCTCAGACGTTATAGCAGCTACTATCTGCTTTCTTTTGAGCTTCCCATGTTGTAGTTCTTTGCAATGTGGAGTTTATATATTCAGATGATTGTGATATGTATATAGGTTTATTGATTAGTTGCTTTATATTTATCTTATTTTCTTAGGTATCAGAGTGAGTATATTAGTGAGTTAGTGTTATCTGTTATATTTATTTATTTTATTCTTATCTATTTATTATATTTATATTAGATATTTTATTATTATATTCATGTTTTGTTTATTTATTTTCTTAAGTTTATATTTTTCTTTTGTTGTAGGTTTTCGCCTTTCTTGTTATCTTATTTAATATTTATATAAATTATATATATATATATTATATATTATTTTTATATATATATATTATATATATCATATTAATCTATATGGACAGCGTCTGGATTAGCCGTCATATTATTTAAAACTATTAAAGCTACAGTAAAACGGAATAATGGTGGAATGCTGGTCCAATGCTGTCCAGAAAATGCAAAAAAAAAAAAAAAAAAAAAAAAATTATATATCTCTAAAAACTTACAATAGCTACAGCAAAATGAATTACATTTTTGGAATCCTCGTAACATTTCACATGTTTGAAAGATTGTAAAAAATATAAAAAAATTTGCTTTATAAGGGCACAATAGGGGGCTCGTAGTCCGACGTGGGAACATAGGGGTGAGGATGTTTTTTCCATACCCCGTAAGGGGTAGGGGCCTGGAGGAACCCCCTCGCGACATTCCTCAATATACCAAAGAGGCGGGGGTTCCCCGGAGACCCTTCCCCGGAGGGGGGGAAAATTATCCTATCCGCGTAGTTCCTCCCGGAAGGCCGAGAGTACCTGCGACTCCTGCCATCTGGGGCGTGGTTTATTTTTCCCTACTATTAGGTGGTACTTCTTTAAGTAATAAAATATTTAATATAGAAAGTCTTTATTTCGGAGCTCGGAGACGCGCGAGAGTAAAGCCTAAGGTGTGACGTTTTTAAATAGGTCTTCTAATCATATTTTAGTTGGGATATTTGATTGTTATTTAAAATGAGTAAATGTTCTTTATTTTATTTTTTTATTTTTTTTTTTACTTTTCTCATGGATTCTGCATATGAATAAGTGTCTTACGAAATTTTGAGGAGTTCTTGATATATAGTTTGTATGTCTTGGTTTTGTGCGTGTGTTTGTGAAGTTTCTATTTTTTTGTTTAGTTTTTTCGATGATAAGGGATCCCATTGATGTTTTTTTTTTTTCTCCTTCTTCTTTTTTTTTTTTTTTTATTTTTTTTTATTTTTTTATCAGTTTTTGTATTTTCTGGTGACCTGCATTGGGCGTAGCATCCCATGCTATGTGTTCCTTTTTTGCGTTTTTTACTCGTGTGTAGCATAACTCGGTTGTTATGAGAATCATACTTATTATTGACGAGGTCTAATTTGTTCTCTCAGTACAGTACTGTGACCTATTATATATATATATATATTATACTTATATATATATATATTATACTATATTTTTTTTTATTATTATATTTTATTTATATATTTTATATTATTATTTATTATATTATATATATATATATATTTATTATTATTTTATATTATATATATATATTATTTATTAATTATATATTATTATTATTATTATTCTTATATATTTATATATATATTTATTATATTATATATTATTTTCTATACTTATTGATCAACTAATAGAAACATAATCAACCCAAAATCGTACGGTTTGCAAAATTACTCCTATTTGGTTCCTAATTTTTATATATTGTTGTATAAAATCTAATTACCTGAAACTTCAATAATAATTAAGTACTTGTTGATAAAATCTTGATATATAAATGGTTGAACTCATAAATTAAGAGGACATAAAAAATATATTTTTTAAAAATTAAAAATTAGAAAAGAAATGTCAGTATATTAAATATAAGTATATGACAATTTGAAATTTTTTCTTAAAATTGCTTTTTTTGCCGAAATGTTATTGATATATTATTTATTTATATATATTTTATATATATATATATATATATATATTATTTATTATAATATATTTATTATAAATATAATTATTATATTTCTATTATCTATTATTTTGATATTTATTAATATTTCTTTTACCATTAATATTCTTATTTTTATTATCATTAATATATATAATATGTTCTAAGGTAGTAAGGCGCCTGAATTACTTTTAATTATTAATCTGCAGATAGTGAGCTTTAAGAAGTTTATAATGAACATTTGTGTTACAGTAATTGAAGCTCTTATGTTTGCTTCTATGATTGTTATACGACCGTTAGCTTTCGTCCTTTTATCTGCAACTCTTCGTTGAGTTCTATGTCTCTTTAGTCAGAGCAGCTTGTGTATATATATATAGTTTTACATTTATAGGATCATTTACATCCACATCCGAGACATGTCGACACCGTTGGGTTATATTTATCATTGTTGAAACATTTTCTCTTTTATCTCATTTTTTTCATCTATTTATCATTTTTTATCATTTTATGCGATGATGATTATTCATTTATTTCGGATTTATATTCGAGTGAGTCATTTGATTTCATTTAATATTAGTTCCATGAGTGACCTTTCATTATTTCTCCTTGCATTTGCATATTTCTAAGCAATATTCATAGTGATCCTTATAGTGCCTTTATAGTGCACTTATTATTTCCATTGAGTGTGTACAAATCTTTACAGATTTATTTCAATTTTGTCCATGCGAAGAAATTTATGACAGGCCAATATCGTTCTCTTTGTTAATTATGAAATGATGGCTATTAGTTAGTATTTTTAATGTCCTTGTTTTGTGTTATTTTAATTTTATTTATATTTTTATTATTTTATTTCACATCTATATTTATTTTAGTGAATTTATATTTTTTATATATGACTGTTTTCTATTGTTTACTTATTTACTGATCTTATATATTACTATGTTTTCAGTAATCACTCTATCGATTGGGTTTTTGGTTGTCCATCGTACGTGTGGCCCGAAAACTGTTGATAATTTAGAATATATTGATTAATAAGTTCTTAAATGCATCGTGAGTTTTCATAGGCTTTGTGGTCAGTCCTTTTTATAACAATTAAATATATCTGGTTCTTATCAGAAACATTACACACACATATAGTTCAGATTTTAATTAGGTGGATTATTACTTATTGATTAGTTATAGGTTAGTGTTCGGGCTATTTTGGCTTATGTAGTTTTTTTTTTGTGATTGTGTACTGCTTATTTTTGTATTTGACCGCTTTAGGTAGACCTTTATTTATGGTCGTATTATGTTAGTATGGAGTATATCTTTTATAGTCTTATGTTCTTGTTTTAATTGAATTCATATATATATTATAGTATTATCATGTATTATAGCATGAAGTTAGTGGCGTACCGGTCATTAAATGTGTTTGTACGCTTGTCTACATTTGTATCTATTTGATATACTTATACTTGGTGTATAGGCTATACTTTGCTATCATTCTTATTTTTAGTTTATCTATTGCAGAATTTTTATTGCCTTATTATAGTTTATATATATTATTTTTCATGAGGCCCTTAGCTGTGAGTGAGCTGACGTTATATAATATTAAGTGAGTGCTTATATCTTAGCGGGTACTCGCTTTTATCTATCGATACTTATTGGCTGTTTAATTATATATATAGTAATTTTATAAGTTTCGTTTTGTTTAGACTTTTTATCTATACTAGTATATTTAGGTACGTGCTGGTTTATTATTGTTTAGTTTTACCCGAACATTGGAGAGAAGATTGATGTTTGTTGGTGATTATTAGTGTTGAAAATTTTATGCAAATTACGATTTATTACTTTTCTATTATTATTACCTATTAATTTTATTCCCTTATATTATTATATATACTATATATATTGTAGATACGTTTATTCACTTATTTGAGCTTTCTACGATGGTTTATTGACTACTGGCTTTCTCGCGGTCCGATTTTACTATAATATATTGCTTACGATAAGTAATAGCTTATATTGTCCGTGTTGATAATTTATATTTTAATTATACATATAGCCTATATATTTCTTCTTATATTAACTGTATTGTCAGGAATTCTATCAGTTCACAGTCTGTCTCCGATGATGTTGGACGCGGTGGTATAACTAATTGATATAGCAGGATTGCGAAAAAGTAGAAGTTATTTGAAGGAAATTCAAAAGAATACAGTTCCCTCCTTGCTATCGCTAATCCACTTTTACCCTTTGCAACGATAGTAAATATATGAGAATGAAACTACCTAACTAATAAGTTGCTTGAGAATATGAATTTTATAAACTCAGATATTACATTAGAGTTTAAGTTCAATAACTAAATGTAGAATGAGGGGTTTGTTAATACAATTTTAAATACATTTAATAAAGTATTTAATTTTAATTACTATCATTTAAAATCTGAGATGGCTGAATTGGCAATCATTTAACTTTCGACTTCACTTTTAATTGTTATGTAATTAAAATGTGCAAAATTAAAATTCAAAATAAGTATTATGAAAGTCTAAACATCCTCACTTATTTTTATTAGCGTAAATACCAGAGTGAAGTTTGTTACAAGCCACTGTTTCAGTAGGTCTATGGGAAAGACATTAAATTTATCTTAATTCTCTTCGTGCCCGTAAATAGCAACGGGGTACTGTATCAAAACCCTCCGTTCGCTGATCTCTATGTACTCGGTGTGGTATTTCGTGAATGGCTGAGTCGAGAATGGACCAGTTTAGTAAACACTTTATTTCAGGTCATCGCACCACACACGACTTCTGTTTACGCTGACCGCTGGTGTGATTAATGTGGTATGTTTTTGTTATATAATTATATTAAATAAGTATATAGAATATAACATATTTTAATTGCGAGGACTTATAACGTCACTACTAGATTCTTGTTAGCGTCTATTACGCTATTAGTGAGTATCATCTATGTATTCGATTAGTATTGATGATGTATTAATTAACGCACTAAGCACACTCTAAGTCACACAAATATATTTTCGTATTTCGAATATCATGTACACTAAGTGTGGAATATAGTTATTTAGATGATTACAGTAATATTTGATTTATACTATATTAATATTTATATATCTATATATATTATATTTCTTTCAATTTGGGGGTTTAAAAAAATTGGATATGAATAACGAAGTCAAAATTTTATTATATAGAGAAAATTTGGTCCTATTTTTGCTAAAAAGATTAGAATATAACAAATTCTTCACCCTTAGTGTTCTTTTGATTAAATAAAGTGGTTAAACAAAATTAAATGAATGAGCCACACAAAAATTTTTTGATATTCGTAGATTCGTCCTGCTCGAAATGCTATTTTTTGGGATATACGTGAATTATATTATATATCTGTACCATCATGTTTAATTATTATTTTTTTACACCTATCTATTATTATTAGGTGATAGTGGTATAGTATATAATTTTTTTTATTCAGTTTTTTATTGGCATTGTATTATTTACGTATTTTTTTATCGCTTATATATATTTTTTATTTATACTTATAATATATTATATATAATACTACGTATCACTACCTCTCCTGAATATGTGCTTACCAGATTCCCTACACTTAATATCTATATACCTACGTATATATTCACCTTATAGTGTTATATTACTACGCTTGATTCATAGTTAGGGGTGTTTTAGATGAGTTATTTAATTAGACCTCTTATCATATCATTGCTAATCTATATCTATTCAGTATAAGTACTATAACTTATTTACTTTTTATTATCTCTTCCGTTATATGCAAATATTGCATTTAATATATTTTTTTATTCTTTATATTTTCTTTTTATTATTTCTTCTATAGTTTAATTTTGATCACTCAGACATGTCTATTATTTAACATTTCTTTTATCTATGTTTGTTATTTAACTTATTTAATTTTTTACATATGTTTGTTATCTCTATTTCTTAGGTTGATGTATTATATTCAACTTTCAGGATATAGCGTAGAGCTTGTATCAATAGACTAGGTTTTTTCGAGATAATGCTAATTTTGCTTTTACTGATAACGATCGGTTCTTTCTTATTTATCACATATTCTAATTTAATTTTTTTTCTTTTTCTTATATTCTAATAGTTATTTAAGCCAAATAAATTAATATAAAATAAACCATAATAATACAAAATTAAAAAATAAATTAATTTATAATATTATCTATCTTTATTATCCCCGTATATCAGGGCCCTGTATCTCACTGCCCTCCGTGCTCGCTTCTCTACGTCATCTCCTCCTCCCTCTCAATTTCCTCTTTATCTCATAAATTTCTTCACTTCATTTTTGTATTTCTTTATTGTAATTATTCTGTACTTATTATTAATATTATTAATTATTTCTTTTTCATATTATTTAATTAATTATGTATTATTTATTTACTGTTTTTCGAAATGTTTCGATTTCTCTCGTGATATGAGTAAATCGTAATCTGATGTCCGATAATCAACGTTCCTGTAAGGACACTCGTTTTTTTTTTTACGTCAACTCCCGACTTTCTACGATCTCTACTTTTTTCCGGACTCCGATCCGATCTTCTTCCGATCTCCGGACTTGTCTACTTTTTCTCGTACTCGACTCTAGACTCGTGCTCTGAATAGTTTTATTTTTATCTTTATATATTTATCTATTATTATTATTGGATTTATTTATTATTATTATTATATTTATTATTTTTATTATTATTTATTTTATAATTATTTTATTTTATTTATTATTAGAAATGAATTTTTTTTTAGGTATTTTCCTGCTCCGCTTCAGCTTATGCTCTCAAATATTTATTTTATCATAGGTTTAGAGTTATCGTATTTGGGTATAAATTTGAGGGGGGTTAAGATGATGAGCGTATACCTCGTAAACCTATTATAAAATTCAAAAGTGTTTTCGTATTAAAGCCTGGAAAATTTGAGTATGATTAGCGATTTACAGAGTTGAGTTTTTATAGAAAGTGTTAGTATTATTGCACTTCTGTAGAGAGTTGTGGCTCCGGCATACCGGTGCTGGTAGCCGCTTGCGGTGCAAGTAGGATCTAAACAATTCGTATATACTAACAATTAGTTTGTGTGTGGTTTTTAATGGTGGTTATCGAGGTCGTAGTAGTTTCGAATATGATTGGTTTATAAGTGCATATTATGATGTGTCTAGATCCCATCAGATGGAGATTCCAACCCCTAAACATGTAATATATATTTGATCGTAGAAGCTTGAAACTTGGTATTATTTTTTCACCTTATCCATATATAGGTATCATTTTGTTTGAAATTACCAGTTGTTAAATTTTAATGGTGAGCTACTTCCCAGGGGGGATGCTCAGCCCTACCGTTAAACATTGAATAATTTTGAAGATAGATAGACTGAGAAGGCTCGGTATGAGGTAATGTTGGGTGGGTGGTGTATTGAGTAAGATTGGTATCGATCCTTGTTTGTTCCATATAAGGTACTTCATACGATCTATTATTATGGGTTATATGATAGCTCGTTACTGGTTTTTGCTAACCGCGTGAGAGAGGGGGGTCTGCGTGGAAAATCTCCCAACGCTGTAAAAATGATTGTGGTTGGAACTGCGGATACTATTGAAATCGTTCGGTATAGTGATCCCATTACATATAGTGATTAGTGTACTTGGGTTGGGCTCCGGTTTGAGCGAGTGCAATAGGAGGGTTAAAGTTTGCTTTTATCCCTCGCGCCTTAGTAACTGGGGGTCACCGGGACCAAACCGTGATAATATTTACTATTTTATAATTCGAAGAATACTGTGTTTTCGTTCTTGCTGGTGTTTGCTGGTAATGGGGGTGTCTTGGCCTGGCATCATCTATTATCTGAGGTATTCACTATCATATTTTATGGGTTTAAATAGCGCCACACAGCGCTTGGGGAGCGGTTCTTATATTAGCCTAAAACTGGCATATTTTGAACGACGAAGAAACATGGTATACATCTTTCTATGATGTATCCCACGGTACAGAAAAGAAAAAAGTTAAAAAAATTCTAAGAGAGAGCGCGCGTTCTCAATAACAAAAATTAGCGAAAGTGATTGGAGAAGAGAAAGAGTATGTTGGAAAAAAAAAATGTAAAATATTAAAAGAAAAAAATTTAAAAATTAAAAATAAAAAAAATAAATTAGAGTAAATATAACATAATTTTTTTTTAAAAATTTGAAGATATGTTTTTGTTCTTAGAAATTAATAAAGTCTAAAAAACCAAAGGTGAAAATTAAAATAAGCACATTGTTTCGATTCTCTTGTTTCTAAAGCTTTGTGTTATATACTTAACAAAAAACTAGGCGTTTTTTATATAAAGTACATAACAGCCTCGTAAGAGTCGCTCTCGTGAGTCCTACTGGAGCCCTCTGGTGCCTTTGAAGCTTCTTTGAGCCTGCTTCCGTGGGACAGCTCGGGCCTCAAGCCTCGCCTGCGCTTACGCCGTCTTCGCGTTTCGAGATTTTTCTAGAATCTGTTGATTTCATTTCATTTTGTCCTTATGTTGTGAGTAAGAACACTATTAACAGCCTATATTAGTATCTTTCATTTGTATTTTTTTTTATGTGGCGTTATAACAGTGTTTTGTTTCTTACTAGAGAGAGTGGCGGTGCTGTGGTTACGCTTTTCATATATATGGTACACACCTTTTAATAAATTAGCTGTTGTGTTTCTACTAAGTAACCGTTTCTAGCCAGATGCTCTGTTACAGTGATTTTAAATGAGAGCCTCCATCCCTCATGGTCCTTCCCTCACTAGGGGCCCAAGTCCGTGAGTGTTTTTTTACATTAACATAGTAATATTTGAACAAAATTTTATTCTAACCTTGTCTGATTATATACCCGTTTTTTCGGACGCTCGTGACAGACTTTGGCCAACAGAAAGTAACCCCTCACACAAGTTTACACATAATATATCACACATGTGCGTGCTAGTCATCTGACTATCGAAGAGATAACGTATCAGGAGCTACGATACCACAGTTTTGCACACCCATATTCTAAACTACCGATGAGTGACATTACTCATGTTAACCGGATTAGCGAAAGTTGGTTTCCATACTTTTACACAACGTAAAGTTTTTGGAATACACTTCGTGAGCGCAGAACGTAACCTATCTATACACGTGTCTTTCTGTAAACTATATGCCGAATATTTTTTATACTATTTAGTCATTATGGAGAGTAGCATATTTAACAAAATTTTTGATTCATAGACCTTGCCGTAAATTTCCTCGTAAGCTTGTGCAGTGTTAATTGAATATTAGTGCTTAAGACACTAAGAGTGTTCACTATCCTAATATCTGGGTGTATATATAGCAAACACAGCTGACTGTGAATATTACACGTACATCACTAAACCTTATCTTTTCTTTACCTTCTTTAAACTACATGATAAACATGATTCTTACATAACAAAATCGCATACTAATAACAACAGTAACGTAACTTGTATCATTTGGAAGCGCATGAACGTTAAATCTAATCTTTACTACCTTTTTTCTACACATATCCACTTTGTGTATTATTTTCTACATTAATCATAGTAAACATTTAACATAAATTGTATCACAATCTGTGTTTATTTTTTATTCCTTATTATTCTTTTTTTTTTTGGTATATATATATGAGTAATTTTAATTTTTATTGGTTTTGATAGTTAAATAGGTTAGGTCTATATCAGGATAGCAATTACATTAGGATCATATTGAACTACGAATATAAGTAAACATTCTCTTCATAAGGAAAAACAAGATCATTCTTATTATTATCTCTATTTCTGTTTTTCTTTAATATAGCTATGTTTCACATTACTAACCAATCAGTTCCATACTTTTAACAATCTGTATACTGTGTTACTAAACATTTGCAATAATACAATTACAGTACTTATTTATTTCTATCATTCTTTTTTTTTCTAAACATATATATATATATATCAGTTATATATTTTTTTGCACTCGATACATATATGTAATCTCTGTATTAACTCACAATATTTATCTACAATTCTTTTTTTGTAATTTTATCAATTGCTGACTTTCAATACGGATAAATTATCTGCTAAACTTGGCCACAAGAATTTCTACATCATTAAAGCTAACTTATATCATAATCCCTGATGTAACAAATTAATTATTATGCTATAATCGATTTAATAATTTCTCCACTATTTTCTCCTTATGCTATTTTAATCTCATTTCTTTTTTGTTCAAGTGGCTTGTGAGGTTCTTTATCAAAGTTCCACTCTTATAATATTGCATCTTATTGATAAATTGATCTACTACACCTGTTTTTTTGCTAGTACCTTAAATTAATTCGTACTATTTCATTCATATCTCGTTTTGTTTCTAACATAGTCTCTACATAGTTGTCTTATTACGTACGAGGATTCACACGAGGAATAGGTATATTTATCATGCTACCTTTTTTTTTTTCCCTCATTTAGTTATGGTTATTTCTTTTAATTTATTTCTATCTTGTCATAGTTCTATTATTGTGATTTCAAGACTTTTATTTCTTAAGGAAGAACCTAATTAAATATATTTTTATTTTTTTGCCCGCTTTTAACGCTTTCTGTTAGAATTTTTTTGTCGCTTATATACATAAGTTTTCTCACGTATTTCATAGTCTGTAACCTAAGATATCGTAATTCTCAAGCAAAAATTTAGTGGGTAGCTTGAAATATATTTTAACACAACACATATACTGATATTAAATTTTTATTCGGCATGATATTAATCACATAGTTCCATACTTAACAAGCAGTAAAGTAACTAACAACATTGCTATTACGTATTATGTTATTCTAAGGTTCGAGCTGTGTATGGGATTCATCTTTGATTCTACATAAAGAGAAAATATGTTATTGTTTTTGTATGTTATTATTTGTTTATTGTTTGTTATCTTCACTTTTTGATACGGTTGGTTGTTGTTTATAAATAATACTTGTTAAAATTTTTATCTACAATAAGTCTCGAGCGGAGCGAAACACACTTTCTGCGTAAAGTGTTTATAAACTGAACGCTTTATTTATTTTTTTTTAAATTTCATTTTTTCTTTAAATACTTTTTGTTTTTAACACATTATCTTTTTTTGTTTTATTATTTTATTTAATGTTGTTATTCTTTAAAAATTTTTGTTTTTTAAAAAAGTTATTTTTGTGTAGTTTTTTTATGAATTCTTTCTTTGTTGAAAATTGTTTTTGTTGTTATTTTCTGTCCGTTCCTTAAATTACATATCTCTGTTGCTCTAATTTTTAGTTTATATCTGTTTATGCATACAATATTGTTTGCTTGTTTTGAGTGGCATTGTCGCATGGCGGTATATATGCGGTTGTTTACCTCTCCCTCCGGTGTGTTGCTCTGGTGTGTGAGTGGTTCTTTTAGTGAGGTGGGTAAACGCTTCTAGTCCCTGGCCTCGCGTTGTGATGGCGTCATATAATTCTCTGCTAATTATGCTATGTACCCCTTGCGGGTTGATCCCTCCCTTCTTCAGGTTGATTCACACCACTCTCTCTTTTCAATGGGGCGCATCTCCTCTTGGGTTTTCTCTCGGAGTAGTTGATGTATTTGCTTAGATACTCTTTGAGTTAATTGACGATGATTGTGTTTTCAATTTAGTAAAGTTGGTACGTTGTGTTTAAAATATTTATATGACAGCGTGAGAATTAACACTGATTTTGTTTAAGAGTGGATAAATGATATTTAGTTTTTAAAGAAGTATTACTTGTGTTAAACTCGACGATGATTTGTTGAACGTGAGTTCCTCAGGTTTAAGTTTTTATGTTGAAGTAATGTTAGGTACTTTAGCCGGATTAATTTTGCTAATTAGTCTTAACGTTATTTATTCATAGTTCAAATGAATGTTATATTCCTCAGACAACGAATGACACTTTATTGACGAAGGATAGTGTTTTAGTTCTCAGATTACTGTATCTTCTTGATAGATTGGTCTAACTTTTGGTTGGGGTGATTTTTGTTTTATGGGATATTACTCGGTCCTGTTTGTGACTCTTTGTTTGGTGTCTGAGGTGCATTAGCGGAAAAGTGGTGAATCATATCCTGTGTTTATTTTGTTTTATGTGTACTAGCAAGGTATGGCATTTTTATTGCCTTTTTCAATTAAGTAAGGGAATTTTCAGGGATGTCTAGCCGGAGTTCTTCATTCTCATGACTTCTGGTTTATTCGTAATTGCTAGTGCGGCGTTGTTTGTCTTTTTGTTACATTTTATTATTGTGTTCTTATGTATGCTAACATGGTAAATATGTATGTATTATGTATTGATTGCTAGAATTTTAATATCCTTTAACTTTTACTTTTGTTTTGCGTAAGCATATATTCGTAGGTCAGTACCTCCTGTAATATGATACCTAATGATTCTATCAATTGTTTTTATGTTTATGGTCGTTCAGACCCAATTTGATTAAGACTACTCTGACATATAATATACTTGGATCGATAGATCAATAGATCAACATGTTGGACTGCAATTGCCTTTTCTTTTCATTTTTTTTTCTTTTAGGTCTTTTGGATCCTGCATGGATTGATTTTTGCGTTTGATTTTTACTTGATTTTACTTTTGTAGTTTTTCTCTTTTCTCATTATATATCAGCTCAATTCTATCACAACACTTACAACGTGTTTTACCACTTCTTTTAATTTTAAAAGAACTTATTTTTATGTTATGGTTATGTTTATCCAAAACATAGGTTTTTGTTTTTAATTTCTCTCTTTCTTTATTGTTACTGTTTGTGTCTTGCTGTTTCATAATTATACCTTTCCCGTTCATTGTTTTTGCTCAAATTAGTGTTCTTTTTCTGCTTGGTACTTATATGATATTTGCTTAGTATCTATATATGACTACGTGATTAAAAGTCTCTCTTTCTTGTTACCATTATATTATCGATACTTGAATGCCTAATAGAAAGCATTAGATTATCAGTTTATATCATATACTTGCTTTCGTTGTCTGTATAACAAGGATTAGACAGGGTTAATGCTAACACTTTTCTGTGTTCAAATTTGTTTGTTATTCTGATTTAAGTTGATAAAATTAACATATGAATTAAATTAGTTAGAGATAATGCTTATAAAATCAGCAGGTGGAAAGATTACGATTTCATGTTAACGAATGTTAGGATTTCACTTTGGTTGACTTGATTGTTGTATAATAATGTGCTCAAGTCTATTTTGTTAATGTTTTAGTAGTTTTATTTCGATATCAGTTAATGGTGTTTATTGTTTCCTATGTTTGTCGTTTTGTATCATATTTATTTACCTTTAAGTTTGAAAAGGCAATAAAATCTACTTTATTAATGAAATTAAACGTTTGTACTTACGTTAGCATATATATTTCTATGATTAAATAACTAAATAACTTTATTTTTTGTGTGTTATTGAATTATTAGTATCCGTAATACTGATATCTCGAAAATATGTATCACATGAAACAATTACGTTCAGATGAGATTCGAAAGTATCCTTTGGTGGGAGGGTGTTAAGGGAGGGTTTGGATGATTTGATTTAATCCGTATTTACTGATGTTTAACTTTGCTTAAAATCAAGTAAAGCTATTACTGATTGTACTGATGGATGATTGTCTCTTATTCAATATGTGAGCTTCACCTTTTATGTATTATCTGTTTTGGTGTACAAGATTTACTTCTCGTGTTTTGCATTGCTTATTACAGTTTATTCGGTAGGTCTGTATTGGATTAATTATTAAAGGTTATTTCAAAAATTATTTTGGTAAAAATAATTTTACGACAGTGTGTTTTATTTGTAAATATCTTACGTGTTAATTCATATGTATTGAGATATCTTGACTTGAATAAAGTATGAATAGGTGACATTTGTGTATCTTTTTTTTGTGGCTTAGTTTTTTACTTTACTGTGTTTAGTGGAGTTGCGGTATTTTTTGTTCCCTGTTTATCTAGTGGGTAAGTTGTTGATATAGTTTGTCGTTGTACATTATTTATTCTTAATTTATTAATTGAATGTCTTATGTGATGACTCTATTAATGTGGAAGAACATCTGTTATGTTTAGTCCTATATTCGTCCTGGTTAGTATATTAAACGGATTAACTCATTTTTGTGCTAATGTTTTAGTTCCGAAATGATACTTCTCAGATAAACTTGTGTGCAAACTGTTATAATCCAATAATTAAGTGTTAATAGTAAAATTAACAATTGATTATTGTTTTAAGAGTGATATTCTTCATTGATAGAGTGTAGAATAAGTGTTACTGATTTTTGTAACAACGCTGTGCTAGGTACTTTTTTTAATCTGTTAGTGGTAAGTATGGAACTTTTTGTTTAATGTGTTAGTGTTTTTATTCTCTGTGCGTTAAGGTGATTTTAGGTTTTGTCAATTGTACATTATATCTTTAAGTTTTACTGGTTCTATGCCTATTTTAAGCTTTATTAATGTTGTGAAATACACACCTGTTAGCTTAGCATATATTCGTTGGTTAGTATTATAATTAGGGTAGGTTATGGTAAACTTATGCTCTTATTTCTGAAATTTGTTTACGTTGTTGTTGTTGTTGTTGTCTATATTTCTGACTTAATATACCCTTTTTGAACTGATTTGGTTCGTTCTGTTCGTTTTTTCTCTTTACGCGTCCGTAAATTCTGATTGTTTATCTCTCTTCTTCTAAGATTGGTTTGAAAGAAAGAACTTCAATTTACCTTTTAAGGCTTGTTTAGTACACTCTATTTCTTCATGTAGGATAATTTTTACTCGTCTGTGTCTGATTCTACTATGACATCTCCCCGCCAGTCTTCCTACGCTTGTTTGTTCTTTCTCTGATTATCTTCCACAGGCTGTGTTAAGTGTTTGAGATACTTGTTTATAATTTGAACAGTTTAATTCATAAATCTATGAAATATTGTGTTTAACGTTTGCTCGTTGTACATTATTTTCTTAGTTCGGGTTATGCTGGATGTACGTAGGCGTTTTATTTGGGATTGACAGATTATGATTTATCTTAATTTGCTTTGTCTCCGTTTGTAGTTCGATTTGATGCGTGATGGATTTTAGTGCTTCTGGTTAGCCAATTGTGTGAGGGATCATAAATATTGGCGGGTTAAATTCACGGCTTGCACTGTTGCTTTTTTTGAGGGGTTATTGAGATTGATGACAGTGTAGTTTGGAGTGGTGTGTAGTAGCTTATTGAGTGGTAGTTAGAAGTGATCGATGGGTTACGTTTTTTGTTTATGTGTTATTGTTTAAGCTCGTACTTACATGTTGCTTCCGAAGCGTGGGTTTGTAACTTTGTTAACGTTAAGCAGTTTATGTCATTTTGCGTTATTAACGTGCTTGTGGTGCTAGTGGCTTTGTCGGTGTGGATCTATATTCTTTAGTTTCAGATGGATCATATGTAAGACTTTATTAGATGTGAAACTATGTTACAGTTAGCCTATATTCGTTGATCGGTATGATCGATTGCTCAAAGGTTAAATGAATATATTTTTTATGTTTTAATATTTACCCTTCTAATGGATTAATCTAATCTAAAATTTAAACATTTGCCTATGGTTAGTAATGTGTATATGTCTAGAGCAAATAGTAGTGAAATAGGTTAGTTTTAATTGAGCTTATGTTAGTTACTTCATTACTGTTGTTAAGTGTGGAACTTTGTTAAAATTTTAACATCGCTTATTTGTGAAGTGTTATCGAGAAAATGTGGTAAGGTTTGTTTTGTTCCATTATATTTTTAGACAGGATGATGCTATGTTAGGTTTTATTAATTATCAGGTGTAAAATCTTTGTTTTATGTAGCATATATTCCGTGTGATGCAGTGTATTCAACAGAACTGTTTATATTTTGTTATGTTTTATTCCATAAATATTTATTGTTATAAATGTGACTTTTGAATCAAATAGTTCGATATGATTCAATGGGAGTGGTATGAGAATCCGTCATGTAAGTTTGAAGAGTAAGGGTGATGGGTTGATTTTATCATGTAGTTTACTTGCTTTTTTTGGTGTTATTGTAAATTAAACACAAAAATTTTTTTAGTTATATAAAATAAAAATGAATTAAAATTATTTTAAGTAAAGTAGACAAAGGAATAAATAACTGAATAATAAATTAATAATTTCTAATGTATGTAAATAACAACTAGTGTACATTGATGACTTCGTCATCAATGAATAAGTTTGGGTAAAACCAAGATGGTTTTAGTAAAGAACTAAAAAAATGTTTTAAAGAAATATTATAAGATTAAAAAATTTAAAAGTTTTTTTAAAAAACTAAAAGTTTTAAAGATAATAAACAATAAAGTAAACGTAGACAAAGGAATAAATTACACATAAATTGTGAAAGAATGAAAATATAACTAACATAAAGTTATATTTTCAAATTATTTTTTTACAAGTTGTACGACATATTTTTTTTATATGTATGAGGAAATATTGTTTTTTATTATAATGGAACTGAAAGTTTTAAAGAAAATTGAAATGCTTAGAAGTGTAAATATTGCATATACTATCTTTTCTTACTTCATTAATTTGTAACATTTCTCTCTTACCAAATCTTCAGCCTTCGTGTTTACGTGCTTCATTGGTTGCGGTGTATTGCTTTGTTAGTTTTACTTTACTGTTGTTAAGTATGAAGATGTTTAATATATTAGCAGTTTATTTTTCTTAGCTTAAATGCTTGTGTTAGTTTTTTCGTTCTCTTGTTTAACTTTTATAATTCCTTGGTTTAGCCTATGAATATTTTACTTTCTGGTGTAGTCTAAAACTTTGTTACGTAGGCATATATCGTGGAGTTATTCTGTTGTTGAATCAGGTAGAACATAATTAAATTACGGTGATGATTAAATTTATTTAGAGTTTATACGGAAAGTTAGATAAAATATTTAAATAGAGTGATTAGTGGTTTTGATAAACGTATGAATAGGTTACTGTTTTGCATGCAAATTGTTAGTTTCTTTTACTGTTGTTAAGTATTGGCCGGACCTTGTTAATGTTAGCGATTTATTCGATGCATGAATGGTGGGTGATTGTTTTTCGGTTACTTTTGATTGGTTATAGGTCTATTTTATTTGTTACATTTTTTTTTCAGTTTTTAATGTTGTTTTTCAGTTTTATTAGAAATGTGAAATTTTGTGGCTTTATTGAGTTTTGATGTGTTTCTAGCATGATAATCTTACATCAAAATGTGATAATTTTTTGTTAAATGTTGTACTTTATAAAAAATGTCAAATAATATAATGATATGGTTATAGTAGATATGTTGAGATAAGTGTGAGTAAGTTACGTATTGTATGCAAATTGTTTTGTACTGTTTTATCTCAGTTGTTTTAGTATTGGAATCGGTTTGGCTTTGTAATGTTGACGTATGCGTGTATTCTGTGATTATAAGAGTGTGTTATGTGATATTTGTGAAGTGTATACTATTCATTATATTTTCGTAGTTTTATAATGATCCTATTGTTTTTAAGCTCTATTATATTTATAATATACTTATATTAAAGACTAGGCTATATATTTCATTATGATTTCAGTATGATAATTACACAAGATTTGTGATAAATTTTTTTGTTTAATATGTTATCTTATGCTTTAAATTGTATATTAATAATCTTAGTTGATATTTGTTATGAAATAGTGTGATTGTAGATTTACTGTTTCGCTCTTAATGTTAGTTATCTTTATCTTGTTTGTATTTAGTATTGGCAGTTTGTTTTTATATGTAAAGCTGTTTATGTCATGTTTAAGAGTGTTAGGTTTGTAGTGTATCGTTATATTCGTAAGTTTTTTCAGGTGTAATGCTATGTTTGCTTTATTTTTGATTACCAAAGTTTTGTTACGTTAGCTATATTATTTCATTTTTTGATCAGTATGATATTAGACAATGGTTTAATTGTATAAATTTGTTTAAATATTACTATTGTTAATGTAAAAATATCAGTGATTAGGTTTAATGAAAATATGTGTAAGTTGTGTTTTTACGTTCTGTCGCTCAATGTTTTAAGTTATTTTATCTTTGTTTGTTTATATGGAACTTTGTTATGTTATTTTTTTTGTTTGATTCGTGTTGTAGCGGTGTTTAGGTTGTGGTGTGTACTGTTTATTATGCGTAAAGCTCTAGATTGTAAATGCTTATGTTTGCTTTTGTGAATGTGAAACTTTGTTACGGTTTGCATATTTTTCTCTCGGTTCGGTTATATTATATTCAGTTGGTTATCAATTGGTTTTGTTATTTGTTGAATTTATTTTTTATTTTTGGTTACTCTGTGATGTGGAGGGTGTGTAAAAATATATCGCCAGTGATTTTGTGGGTTATTTGAGGGTGGAAGGGTGTTGGGGTTGTGGTTTTGATTTATGCTTGAATTTTAATCAGTTTGTAAGTGGGTTAATGTAGATGAACACAAATATTGTTTGTTTTTTTTAGTTTATTATTATGGATGTATTAATTTCCTGTTTATAATTTTTGTGTAAAATCAACTGTTTATAGTATCAATAGTAGAACGTAAGATATAGTGAATCGTAATTTTTGTGTGATGTTTGGGTATCAAATTTTTTTCGATGATATACTCATTCTGGATTCATGTTTTGGGTGAAGTAGGGGTTTTAGTGGGCTTGTGTGGCAAGGTGGAAGTTGCTGAGGAGGCTTCTTGCGCGCGTAGGCTAAAGGTTTAGCCTCATAGATTGGTCAGCCATGATTGGCTTCGCTATGTATGCTTGGCAGAGGGGTCTTGCGCAGGCTCTATTGTTAGTCTGTTTTTGATTTTCATAGAAAAAACGATTCCTCTTGTTAACTTTTTATAAGAGCGTGGATTATATAAGACTTTAATTTAATATTATTTAATTTTTTTTTTTTTGGTTTTTTATTTTTCAAAAAATATTTTAGAATTTTTAAAAAATTATAAATTTGTTTTGTTTTTTAGGTTTATTTGTGTTTCAATGATTTCATCGCTTTTGGATATCATTCTGGTCATGTTTTTTTGTTTTTTTTTTTTTTGTTTTGGTATTTTATTTTTTTTTTTTTTTATAGTTTTTTGTTAAAAAAATAAATCTTAATATGTCTTTAAAAGATTTTCCTTTTTTTTCCATGTTTTTGATCAGTGTAATTGACATCACTAGATATTGTCTCGACTATATTTTCGATGAAATACTGTTTCTATTTTTGCGTTTTTATTCTTACGTGTTTTGGTTTCCGGGAAGTGACCCCTTTCGGTGTGAGGCTTTGCGGCTATTTTACTTGCATATATGTGTCGTAGTGAGGACTCATTACTATTTGTTATATTAGGAGTTTTGTTCTGATTTACAGCAGTACCTGAGTTTTCATTACGTTTCTTTCCAGACATACTTTGTAGTTTAGTTTTCATTCTCATTGGGGTCCCGTGACCGCCCCTTTTGTAGGGCCGGTTCCGGCTATTTAACCCCTATTAATGATTTGTCGTGAGTTAACCCTTTTTATATTGAGTTTTTGAGGGAGGTACGTTGTGAGTTTCAGCTAAAATCTGCTCTATTGTTATTGATTTATTTCTCAGGGTTTTGGTGGTGTCCCGGAGACCCTCCTCTTAGGGGTTTGTTTGTATCTGTCCTTTTTGTATAATCTCCTTATAGTGTTGATTGTGTGATGCTTACCTTTATATTCTGAAATGTGTAGTTATCCGAGGTTTCGATGTCTTCTATATTCGTTTTTCAATAATTCTTTTTAATGTTGATGGGGTGCTTATGGGTCCATCTCTCTCCCTGGGGTGCGTCACAATTGTTTTATATACTTTGTTTCAACAATTTTGTAGAACAATTATATACTGATTTACCTCAATGGCAGATATGATCTCGCTAATATTTCAGTCTATTCGTGACGTCAAATTATTTAGAGTGGTGTTTTTTGGGTTGATAGTTCCTTTCCATGTCTGTTGGGACCCCTTATGACACTTCTTACTTTTTTCGCGACGTTTTTATGATCCGGTATATCATATTCGATTACTCTTTCTAATTCGACCTTCTCGATAACCATACGAGATACAAACATCCTAACAATGTTGTTTATATGTTTTTTTTCGATTTATTTTTGTTTTTTTTACTTTAGTTGTTTTTTTTGGTCGTTTTTTTTGCCAGCGGTCGTTCCATGGCTATATCTTAGTCTGCCTTCTGTGACCCAACTCTCTCAGTATTTTCCAATACTCTTTAATCTTGTGTCTAATATGGTTGTTAACTCAACTCTGAATCCTCTCTATTGCAAAATTTCACTGTTTATACGGTAACAGCTTTGTATTTTGGTGTTAATGGGTTTTGTGTTTGGTGTTTCCGCCTTGCGGGGGTGACGCATGTTTTTCTAGGGGATTCGGGTGATACTTCGATTAGCAATCGAGGTTACCTTGGGTGCGTATTCATTCTGATGTCCGCCTCTATAATTTATCAGAGTAGCGTAACTTATAATCTTCTAGTATTAATAGTTATGTTTTTGCTAGCCATATGAGGCCTGAGCTCGGTATGAGCGGAGCCTAAGAAATATAATAATTTCCTGAATAATTTATATAATTAAGCTTAATATATTAAGTTTCTTTTTATCATGGAACTAATTAATAATAATGGACATATTATTAATATTTGGTATTATTATATTATAATTTGATATATTAATAATATGATAATAATATTAATTGAGATAATTTTAGAGTAATAATGATAGGATATAGAAAAAACTTCAGAGGAGCTTGACGGAGCAGAGGTCTGGTAGCCGTGTATCGGAGGGTCTTGTCGGATGTCGGTGTAGTCGGTAGTCGGAGTCCGTTGAGTCGTGGATCGGGAGTCTCGTAGTGCTGTATATAAAATCTGATTTCTTTATCAGGAAGTGTTTTGTTTTCGAAGCGCGTCGAGGATGATTCGATTCTCTGTCCGTAGCGTAAGTTTTTGGTAATGTGAATGATGGGTATCAATTGATAATATATTAATAATAATAATAATAATAATATTGGATAGATAGATAAGTTTAATTATATTATTGAAATTAATAATAACTAATAATAATAATTATTGGTATAATAATAATTATGATGAGATAATTATAATAATAATTATGGATATATTTAGGTGATTTTAATTTTTTTGGATTTTTGAATGGGAGATGATGATGACCGGAAGTTCGAGATGCCGTGTTGGTATTCGCATGGTTTATTGGTGTGGCATGTTGCGGGCCTTATATGACGGGTAATAATATTTATGATTTCATTTTGAGTCTGTTTGTTTATTATTTATTTTAATATTATTGTTTAATTTATTTAATTTAGTGTTGCTGTTTCATTATAGAGATTATTAGGTAATATATAAAAATATAAATGTTTATAAAAGCGTGCCGGAATATTTAATTAGAACGCGAAGTGTTTAATCAGGTGGAAGAGTAGCAATTTCAGCGTTATCTTGGGTCGTAATCACATCGCTTTTCTTTTGGTTTGTGGGAGCTAAGTTTTCTTTGATCATGCTTGTACGTTGATAAGTAATTTGCTGTCAATCGCGTCGTGCTATTCCTAAAGGACGTTGTAA
>JABUQX010125747.1:0-11197 GCA_015478945.1 Trachelipus rathkii
CTAGTGGGATAAAGGAAGTGAATGATTGATGGATGATATATATGATTAATAATATTATAATATAATAATTAATATTATATATATTAAATATATATATAATATATATATATCATAAATATATTATATAATATATATTATATATATATTTAATATAAATATATATAATATATATTATATATAATATATATATATATATATATATAATAAATATATTATATTATAATTAAATTATTATATATATATTATATATTAATTTTATATATGATTTAATATATATAATATATATTTATATTTATATTAATTATATAATATATCTATATATATATATATATTTATTTAATATTATTACTATATTATATATCATATATTATATATATAATCTATTATATTAATAAATATTAGAATTATATATATAATATTCATCCATAATTTTAACCATAATAAATATTAATTAAAGGACCCACTAATCCTTTTATTTTATCCATAAATTGATATAGGTTAAATATTACCAATAAATGGAGTTCCATATAGTAGAAGCATAAAAATGGCCCACCCAATTAATAAACAATTTATTATAGGTACCTTAAATTCCAACCTAAACCACAATTCCATCTATATTTACGATTTTAAGAACCACTCAGATAAGACACCCCTGTTTATTTAATTGGATGCAGACTATAATATCATGATCTTTAAATCGCTTAGTATTGAATAATTCTTTTTATTAATTTATAAAACTAATTTTATTTTATAAATTTTAACTCAGATAATATCTTAAGTATTAATAACTTATAATCACCGTAATAATATAATATTTAAAATTTTATATTAATTAATATGTTATATATATTTAATTAGATATAATATATATATAATATTGACTTATATAATACTACTATATATAAAGTGTTAATACAAAGTATATAGTGTATATAGTATGTATAGTATAATTATACTTATAAATAATTATATATTATCTATATATGTTTTTATAATATATATATATATTAATAATATATTATTAATTATATATATATAGATATATTAATATATAATATAATAAAATTATATATATATGCAGTATATGGTACTAGATTTACTAATATAGACCTTATATTAGTTTATGTACGTAATATACCCATGCAATGAGTCTGGGAAACTAAAAAGCTAAGAAAATATTTATCTTTAAAACTATAAATGGCCTATATTATAATATATATGATATATATTGATAAATATCTTTTAGAAATGATTATATACTAGTTAATATATTCAAGTTAACTTATTAATATAATTTAAATTAGATGTATAGAAATATATAATAATATTATAATTAATATATAATATATATATAAATGATATAATATATTATATATTAATATATATTATAATATATTAAATTATTAATATATACAGTTATAATAATAAATGCATATAATTTCCAAACTATAACTTTAAATATTATTAAACGTGAGTGTTTAAATCTTTGACTAATAAATCTATTCTCATATATATATTATTATATACGAAATATATATTTAAATAAATTCTTACTAACTTAATATAATATAATTTAAATATGAAAAATTTAGTGGATATCCAAACAGTTATTTCCTCTTTTATGTTTTTTTCTATGTAAGTGATTTATAATAGTTCTATCCAAAATGGGAATTAAGTGGATTTAAGTAGTTGGTCATAAACGTTTCATAGCTTCAGTATTACACTTTATTCTCCACCTCGTGTTTACGTGTTATCTCAGAATATATGTTTAAGTTCATTAATGGAATAGCTGAAAAATGTAGCGTGCGATCTTACCACTCCTATCCTTTGATGACTTATATGTAAGAATGAATTTACGTGTATAAATAGCATATACCATCAACCCCACAATAGAATCTCTCTATAGCTTTCTGAATCTATCATTTCTCTAATGATATCACTTAAAGGATTTTTTCTAAAAATCCTTCTAGATTAAAATTTTGCTTTTTGAGTTCAGTTTGCAGGCCATATTAATGAGGCCAACTCAACATCAGAGTGACAACGGCTGGAAAGTCATAGCTAAGTACGTGAAAACTGCTGTTTCAATATTTTTAAGGTATTCTGATCAAAAGTGTTCTGTTTGCGAGAAAGAAACTAAACTCTCACTTTTTGTTAGGATCGTAAGGAAAATAATTTCTTATGGTTCACATTTTCATAAAAGATTTGTTTTCACCTTAGAATAGTCACAGGTATTTATCTACAGAGTTTGACTGAGAGAACGACGTCTTCTTAAGTGATCCAAGATATTATCGAAAGAAATAAATTTTTTCTTATGATATTATATCTGTGTCTGTTATCTACGTTTTGATGGTTTAGCTTAAATATATGTCTCTAAACGGTGAAATAAATCGTCGTTCTATTTTTTCCTTACATGATTTAGATTGTATCACCAGCCATCTGTTCCTTCTCAGAACTATTTTTATGCCTCAAATAGTCATGCTCCGATTTATCAAAAAAAAAAAAATAAAGTTGTATTATATATTGTTCTGGCTCTTCATAGCTTGTACTTCCACACACGCTTTCCTTCTATGTACGTATCTGCATTATACTTCGGATACGTTAATATTCAATTGAATTGGTGCTTAGTATAATTATCTCACTCAGAATCTCGTTTGGTCCTAAATTACACCTAATGTTCACGATGTCAACATATCAGATTCACTTAAAATCGAATATGCATATATTCAAGAGAAGATAATTGATCTTAATTTATATTTCAACATAACACTTCTCACACCGATACTCTTCTCATAGCTCTTGCATAGCAAAGTCCTCTTGCGCTATTCCCTGCTATTTCATCAGATTGTTTTGGATTTTCTTCTCTCCAAGACACAAAATCTAAAAAGATTCTTGAGTACGACAATATATTGCTAATCAGTTTCTCTTCTTTACTCCTCTTCATCCGATGTCGTACATTGAACTAATTCTCCTCCGCAACTTTTAAGTCACTCTTACATATAATCACTATACACTTTACTAAATGCTATCCGTACTGTACGTTATATACTTATAGAGGTATGTATATAAGAGTACTTATACTATAATATATATATGATATATATATAATATATTATAATAATATATATATATAATATAATACCATCTCGTAGTTATCTTAACACCTATAAAGTATATATATATGCTATTCAGTAGTGTGGCACCCTCAGTCTCTCAGTTGGAGTGGGGTGAGTCCCTCGCTACTCAGCCCTCTCAGCTACTCGATCTGCTTTCCCGAGAAAAACGAGTCGCTAGCCGCCCCCGCAACTATTTTCAGAAAAAAGTGAATCGACCTATCAAATCCTTTCGCGTCTCATGTCTTGCTTCTCTGCAGAAACTTTTAAAAGGTGAAGTCTCTCCACCGTAAAAGCACATTGCACTCTGTCCCCTGCTAAGTACGGGCTATCCATTCATCAAAAAGAATTAATATATAACAATACTAAATACTACTAAAACTAACTTACAACAGAGAACTCCTGAGTTCACGCCAATTCAATATGCGACTACAAATTTCTAATAATATTTTACCAAATTGCTCAATAATTTCAGTCAAAACACTTATTACAGTTAGCACCATTGGAAGCGCCTTGAAAAGTACTTCAACAAACAAGATCTAGTGCCAATAATTAAAAGCATAAGGTGCTGACTCTCTTGCCCTCAATAATACTCCCCACCAATACTAAATATTCGCCTCCTCACAGCTCCTGCATTGGAGGACATCAGGGAAGAGTTATTACTACTCTTTTATCAACAACGTTCAAAGCAATTCTGCCCTATCTGAATTTACGGCAGATGTCCTTATGGTGGGAGCCAGGAGTATGCTGTTTTGTTCACTTCCTAGCATTCCATTGCTCATATTTAAAGGTCCTCACCCTAATCATTCTGCCCCTTTCGTGAAATATTTTGACACCCGTCCACCCATAGAAGGTCCTATACATTTCGTCCAAGACTTTTAGTAGAATCCATGAAAGCCTAGAGCTCCAAAGCAAGATCGATGCATAACAATGCAGTGCCTACGTATCGAGGTGGACCTTCTAGATATTCATTAATAATTATATTAATATATAATAATATAAATATATATTATGTCCCTTCGTTTCAAGCTATATATATATTATATACTACGCAAATATATGTCTTCACTATTTATTTCATTCATTATTCCTTTTATATGTTATTCATATTATATATTATATTATTTATACTATATTATTTATATCTATTCTGTTTTAATATATATTATATTATGATATTATATAATTATATATTACCATATATATTATATGTCTATATATATATTATATATATTATTATTTTTTATATCTTGTATTATTAGTTAGCTTCCTATATTATTAAGATATCTCATTAATTATATATTATATCATTACTCTCTATTATTTCAGATTGGTTTCTTTTTAAATTTAATATATACAGATCAAGCATATTTTTATATTGTTGGATTCAGGTACTTATCAAATCAATAATATAGATTCGGGCATTTAATAACTTCAGTGGTAGAGAAGTACTTTAGATATCTCTCTTGCGATAACGATACTGATCCTTATCTGTGCACGTTTTCGTGAGTTCCTTGTTGGGTTTCTTCTTGGTCGTTTTTTGCTCCTCTCGTGTTTCCTCGTTTTTGGGCTTCCCTTCAAGGATTTTCCGTTTCTTGTGTGTTTTTCCGGTTTGTTTTTCTCGCTTTTTTTTTCCTCTCTCTCCTTTTAATTTTTTCTATTATATATATTTATTATTATTTTATATATTATTATATATATATTTATTATATATATATATTATTAATATTTATTTTTTTAAGTACAAGCACTGCCACTCCTATTGAAAATTTCTGAATTTTATTCCGATAAAATATTTTAATTTTGTAATTCGTAAATTAATTTATATATCATCTTATTTTAAAACCCTAATTTAGTTTGTATTCAAATTTTTAGGAAATTCATACATTGTTGTTTAGATTATTAACTTTTAATTCAAATGAGTAATTTTGGACGCATAAAACATAATAATAATGGAAAAAAAATGTTATTGAATATTAGCTCCAATCTTTTTCTAGCTTTTGAATTATATTACTTTCATAATGTCATTGCAATTTTATATTTTATATTTCTTTGAACTCTCAAGTCATAGACCTTCTCTTTTTAGGGGAGCATCGTCAATTATTATAGAGAAAGTTTTATGATAGTGATGGAACAAAACCCAACAATTAGAGAGAGAGAGAGAAACTGGGGAGAGATAATTAGTGAGAGTAAGGGTTAGGAGCTATGGAATTAATGCTATTAAAGGTACGAATAAGTGAACTGACATTTTCAGATGATAGAATTGCGTATTTAATACGAAGGTTCGAGCGACATCCCTATATGATGGGCAAACAACTTGGTGCATATTCAGGTAAACTTCCAAAAGAATCTTAAAATATTTAACTTCTTTATATCATTTTTTTAGAGAGAGAAAGGCGTCATTAACATCACTAGTTCACACATTATATAGGCATCCAAAATTAGGAAAGGTAAAATTTTAGTTGCGCACTTCTAAAGGTGGCTTAGTTGTGTGGAAGAATGGGTTGAGTAGAAAGATGAAAGAGCTGATTATTTTGCAATTGGCAGAAACCAAATTTTTGCAAACCTAAATACAATACAAGAAAAAGAGGAGAGAAACTGTTCCAGAACCATTCACACTAACATCAACTTAAGTGGTTATGAATAATTTTTTTAATACAAAATCAATAAAATACTGAAGATTAAAGCCATCTTCGCAATTTTTTTACAGCGGACCTTACCTACGAAGGGCATATGTCATCCCTCCAGGCAGGCAAAATACTGCCTTTCAGGCCATCAGGAGTTCAAGGTAAGTGAACCACTCTTAATAAGAACTCGTGATGCTCTCCTTCACAAGAGTGGATAGGCAATGAAGTGAAACATAAAAGATCATTTAATAAAAACTTTGAAAAGTAGTAAGAGTTAAAACAGAACCTCATTTAGCACCATTCTTGATGGATTTAAATTTTAAGGATGAAATGATGGACGTCTACTGCATCTGCTATTGAAAGAAATAAGAAATAAAAACTTTGCGTCAGATTCCCTGGTAAGATTTCAATTTGGTCAACTCTCAGAAAAAAATTCATCAAAATTCCAAAGTTCATAGGACAAATGATAAGAGATAGGAAAAGAAGATAACCAATAATAATCCGTTCCATAAAAAAAATCTTAATGGATTTACAAGATAGGATAAAGTGAAGTAAGATATTCCAAAATCTTCCTGCTGTGTATAGAGTAGAAAACGATGGAAACAGAGTTGAAGCAATAGGATAATATCAAAGGTGCTAAGAGGGAACTAGATATTCTGAGTATGTTGAATTAACTCAGAGTTTCAGTAGGAAGGAAAGAGAAAAGTTGATAGAGGAGAAGCAGTTTACTATGACATAGTAAAAGCCAGGAAGCACAAGTAATATGAACCAAAGAAGGAACACCTAAACTAGGCAACATGATTTTCTAATTTGAATCTTAGGCAGATCGAAAATCTAATCTTTAGAAGAAATTTCTGTTATAGATAAACGAGTTGGTGAGGTAGACAAGAAGGAATGGCACAAAAAAATTTCTAAATGACAATTAGTCTTAAGCGAGTAGGAAAAATTTAGCAGGAGGAAAAATTTTTGCGGAGGGTTCCGAAGAAACAATAAAGCGAATAGATAATAAATTAATGACAAGAAAATGTAATGCAATGAGAGAAAGACAGGAGGTGAAGGACTGTAGGAAAAGGAAACCTTAAAAAAATGTCACCCGAGAATTGTTCCCTTTCTGCCTCACTACAACTCTGCTAAGGTACATACATATACATGACAAACATGGAAACTTTTTTTTTTTTTTCACATCACTGACCAGTTACACTTCTAAGATGCATCATTGACGCTGATTCCAAATATGACTTCAGTTTTTCTCTTCTATCACATAAAGTTTTTGAAATAAAGATAAAATATTATTTTGTGTTCTTTTAAATGTAAGGTTTAAATATTCAAAATTCACGCAATTTTTGATGAACTTAATTATACAATATACACTCATATTACAAAAAAATTAATAAATTTATAAGAATATTCGGATAACTTATTACATAATTAAAATTTACTAAACAAAAGCCTTAAAAAAGCGTTGGTTGTGATTTTTCTTTTTATAAGTTTGATCTAGATTTTCACGATAGCATCCAACAATGAATTAATGTTCAACCATCATGCTTTCGTTCCAGAATCCTTGATATCGAGTTTCCATATCTTGGTGGAATCTCTTCCCTTGCTCGTCACTTACTGCACCAATATCATTGGGAAAAAAGTTTAGTTAAATTTTACAATGTTAATTTTTCAAAGACATGCGACAATCCATTTCTTTATATAGAAAAGCATCAAAGAAGGTTCCTCGTACACGTCGGTATCATTTTTATTTCCAATGGCATTTTCTCAAATTTTAAAAGCGCTTTCAGTTCGAAAGTAGAAACCTTTTCAAAATCCTACCATGTCTTTTAAAACTCCCTGATTTGTGGTCCAACAAAAAACTATCCTTCAATTTTGCTTTCTTTTAACTTTCGGAATTTCTGGGGAAGGTATCTGAACCCCTCTGAATTCACTTTCCCACATTGCTTTATAAATTCTTCATTGTGGTTTAATGTGGGTGTTGGTAGATTTGAGAGTCAACCAAAGGAACTGAACTGGACACTGCTTGTTCACCGACTAACACAGTCCTTAGAGGCCAATCACATTAACATAGTGTTTGAGTATTGCTTTGACTGTCCAGAGACAAGAGAACAACGGTATTTTTGTAAATTGGCTTGCATTCCCATTAACATGTCTATAACTTTCAGATCTCAAGTTGCATTAATGACTGTTATATTTGACTGCTTTAAGCAGCATATCCATATTGTCATATGTCTCTTTGAGGTGGACCGAATGGGCTGTATAGGGACCCATGGCTTTTACATTATCATTATGCGAGAACTGCTTTCAGGCTGCAGGGGATGGAATCTGTAAAGAGGCGCCACTCAGTCTGCTATATGCGTCTGAAACAAATCAAGGAATAATCCATCTATGTCGTGGCAATAACGACCATCTACTGCAAAGTATGCTGCTAGGTTAAAATTCCTCTTTCGGTAGCAACTGATGCGAACGACTTTATTCAAATGGAAATTTTTCTCCTTTATTCTTGAGGCGAAGTTCTGCTTTCTCTTTCGATAAAGATTTAGTCTCTAACAAGATCATTCAACTGTTTTTGAGAAAATATAGATTTGTCTTAAAATGGCTTTCTTCTATCGTGTAATATGGATCTATGGACTGTCCGGGAATGCCACCAACTGCTGCTTCACCATCCATTTATACTGGCTAGAAGCTAACTACATCTCATCAGGAATTGGAATGGGCAGTGATTCAGCTGGAGTTGGACTGGTTTTACTTGATGGGAATCAGGTTTGATCATACAGTATGGTGTTTGTTTTGCGAGACCACTTGTAGATTCACACTACAAAATAACAGTCTTCATGGTAATCTCCTGGTTTCCCTCCATATGTAGTTTATAGCAAACCATTTGGAAACTCCAACATTTAACCAATCTCGAAATCCCCGTTTAAACATGGTGACAAATCTGATGTGAGCTTATGTTGGGGTACTAAAAGAACAACCAAAATTCATATTGTATTTGGCTATGGTCTGTTTGTAATTGTTCGTTGTTGTTTATTGAAACAGCCACAGACAAAGCAAAATTTGTTTAAGTTATTTTTTTTACATTGTCAGGAATTTATTGAATCAGAAATTTGAAATAATAAAAGCACAACACAACTTTCTGCTACAGAAGATAAAGATTAACTAAGCGGCTACTTTCTATCGAAATAAATTGAAAAAATGCGCGTGATGATGATGTTGCCAAACGTGATGACAAAAGTAAGTAACAATATTTGCTAAATAATCAAAACTGTACAAAATAAATTAAATAAAATGTTGAAAAAACTAACGTTTCTTTATATAAAAGTAAAATCTGTAATATTATGAAAATTTCTTCATCATAAAAAATTTGCATATTTGAAATCAGCGTCAAAATGCTATAAAGAAAGCACAACAATATCTCTGATGAAAATTATAATTTTAACAATTTTGACTGTTTTTAAATTATTTTTTGACTTTCCTAGTGGAATGTTAACCATACATACATTAAAATTATTTTTTGGATAAAACGTGAACTTTGTAGGATTTGTAACTTATTTAAATAATTCCTCTCTCTCTCTCCCTCTCTCCTCTCCTCTCCTCTTTGGATTGTTATATGTAATAATAATAATAATGGTGAATTTATGTGTGTGTGTAATGTGTGTGTGTGTGTAATGTTTTTGATATATATGTTGAAACACTGTGTGTGTGTGTGTGTGTGTGTGTGTATATATATATATATATATATATATATATATTTATATATATATATACTTATATAGAGTAATATAGATAGAAATTTATTTGTATATAGATATATATATATATATATAACCATACCATAGTGTCCTAATACCTAATGATCGCTTACAACCCAGGCATTTAGGTCCTGTAGAAATTCAGTCTTTCAGAAAGGAAGGGTGCGTACATTCAAAAAAAAAAAACATGTGTTTTTTAAATTGGGATATTATTATTATTATTATTATTATTATTATTATTGTTATTATTTATTTAGCATTTATTATTGTTATTATTATTGTATTGTTATTATTATTATTAGTATTGTTATTATTATTATTATTATTATTTATTGTTATTATTTATTATTATTCCATTCCATTCCTATTCCATTCCATTCCATTCCATTCCATTATTATTTTCATTCCATTCCATTGTTATTCCATTATTCCATTCCATTATTTATTCCATTATTCCATTCCATTATTCCATTGTTGTTCCATTGTTCCATTCCATTGTTTTTCCATTATTCCATTATTCCATTATTATTATTCATTGTTGTTATTGTTATTTATTGTTGTTTTTGTTTTTACATGTTATGTTATTTTCGTTTTGTTTTTCAGTTTTTGTTTATTTTTAATTTTAATTTTGTTTTTGTTGTTGTTATTGTTGTGTGTATTATTTATTATTGTTATTATTGTATTATTTATTTATTGTATTATTATTGTTATTATTCTTTATTATTATTATTCATGTTGTTATTGTTATTGTTATTTATTTATTTTTTTTATTATTTATTATTTATTTCATTCCTTCTTCATTTATTGTTATTGTTATTTGTTATTTATTTATTATTCCATTGTTGTTATTGTTATTGTTATTGTTATTGTTGTTATTGTTATTGTTGTTGTTATTTATTGTTATTGTTAATTTAATTTATTGTTGGTGGTGGTGGTGTGTGTGATATTGAATTTGCTTTAGTGTGTGAGTATATGTGTGTGTATGTGTATGTGTGTGTTGTAATAATAATAATGTAATGTGTGTGTAATGTGTGTAATAATAATAATGTGTGTGTGTGTGTGTGTGTATGGTGTGGTGTGTGTGTGTGGTGTGTGGATCTATATATATATATATATATATATATATATATATATATATATATATATATATATATATATATATTATGGTGACTTAATGATAGAAGCTACTGAATTCAACCAGTTCCATCAGAGTTGGGGGAAAATGAAGAATATAGCAAAATTAAAGAACGGAATATCCCAAGACACTATTATGAAAATAGGTAAAGAGATTGTGTTAAAAACTTTACCAGTGGAACAAATTTATGAATGAGCATAGCGTTTATGACTGGGGTAAGATATTTGGACAGATAAACAATTAGACTTTGCTTAGAGATTTTTCATACGAATTCGTCTCACTTTAGGAGCTATCCAATGTAATAGTTATATAATAAAGAGATAAAGAGAACACAATATTTTGACAAACATAAAGAGAGAGTGAAGTAGTAGATGAGAATAGATAGATGAATGAATGAATAGATAAGGAGAAAAGCCCTAGACTTCCACACTTTTGAAAGAGAGATATGAGAGTGTAAAAACCAAAGATGTGTAGGGCATATCCTCTATGGGCTAAACGACACCCCTATTAAGTGCAAGCAACAAATTCAAAAATTATTATAAAAAAAAATAAATGAATGTAAAAGAAAATTGA
>JABUQX010125748.1:0-25000 GCA_015478945.1 Trachelipus rathkii
TATATATATATTATATACGTCACTATTACTATATATATTATACTAGCTATATATTATACTATATCTCACGGAGGTTGAGTCACCGCCTCTCAATTACGAGAGGACGCTGGTCTCCTTATACATCCTCCGGTACACGCTCTGGGTTTTATCTCTCACCTGGGGTGCACATACATTAAAATCTGATCCTGCTAAACTATAACGTTTAGAGTGCGCTGGTGGGGATTTAGCCCGGCTCTATAAAGTTCGATTTCCGTGGTCCCCCCGTGTTACCATCTGATTACCCCCTGCAATAGGGGATAAAGCACGTCAAAAATAGGTTTAATACAGTAAGAGGACTTTTATATTATGATATATATATATAAATATATTATATATTAATATATTATAATTAATATATATATATAATATTAATATATAATATAATATATATATATACTATATATATATATCTATTAAATATAAGTATATATACTATATAATATATATTATATATATAAATATAATATATATAATATATATATATATATATATATAGTATTATATATATATATATTAATAGTGATACAAATTTGATATATAGAAACGTAACTGTGACTTAACCAGAGGTACCTTATATAACTTAACCTATAACTATTTAGTTCAGCATTCGTTATAACCTAACCTATACTTACCTAAATTAATTTCATTATTATGAGTATATATATATATATATACCAGTTTGTAGATCAGGCACTTAGGTAAGGTTCTGAGTTTTTAACGCTATCTCTATAGTGAGGATGTTTAGACTATATTCCATCACTAAGTAGTACAGTTTCTTACATAAATATTTGCCAAACTTTTGCTATATCTATTATATATAACAAAGAAATATTATAAATATATAGTAATTTATATATATATATTTAGTATTATACTAATAATAAAAAAACAAAAAATCCATAAATGAATATATATATAATAAGTAATTAGTACAGCCATTATAGAGTAATATTAATATAGATCATAAAGTAAATAATTTATCTTATATATTATCAATTATCTAAAAAATAATATAATATAATTTGATATATATATTTCTTAGTATATAATAAATAATATAAAGCGGTCAAATCTGGCCATCTATATATATATATATATAAACGTTTGATGTTTTATTATCCATTGCTTTTTCTCATTACCTAAAAGTCTTTTATTTATATTTTATAATGGAAAATATAATATATATATGAAGGAAAGAAATTAATTATAAGACATAGATATAATAAATATATTATAATAAATAAATTGTATGGTGAGTATATAATAGTTTAGTATATTTAATCAATAATAATAAATATAACTATTAGGCCAAATAATTTATATTGATAAATATGACAATCTATATATTATATATAGTATATATATATATATATATATATTATACTCATATATAATATGTATACTTATATATATATAATACATACATATGATACATAAAATACATACATAAAAAAATATATAAATAAATTATGACACTATTATATTAAATAATATAGTATAATTATATGATTATATCATTATTATTATATTATTATAATAATAAAATATATAATAATTAAATAAAAAGATGAGAAATATTAATATAATAATTATATAAGTGATATAATAAGTGACTCAAAGCGGAGAGACAAGAGTCGCATGACAAGAGTGTCTTCACGCGGTATCGAAACTAGTTTCGGGATCTTGAGGTAGGAAATTACCTTGAGACGTTCCCTTTCCTTGAATAGGGCTATGCCGTAAGGTTAATTATTTATAATTAATTAATAGATTCAGTATATACTATATGGTCATCACTGACAATACTAATTATTAATATAATATATAACTTACTGTTCTTATTTATGTGAGTTTATTATATACTATATATATTTATTAATATATATATTATATGGGAGTTATATAAACTTATAATTACGATTATTTATTTATATTCACGGAGGTTATAAAGTTGCGAATAATCTACCCACATTCTTACGTATGTTATATTTATGGATTTAATTTAAAGTAGGGAATGAGCATGTAATATGTTTCATACAGAGCACATAAATTGTGGGAGAGCTATTCTATTTCTCAGATGTAACGTTCAGGACATCTTTAATACAAACTATAGTTTGGTTATAGTGACATAAATGTATATTTTTTTATTGCATCAATTTAAGCTGTAAACTCTAACTTTTCAAACCTTTAGTCACGGAGTAACCTGATATATTATATATGCATATTGGGAAATTTTGACGTTATGAGACACACACATTTATTACGCTAAACTTAAAATACGAGAACCATACAATGATGAGAATACAGCTCATTGATTGGTCCTTTGTGATGACATCTCTCTACAATATCTGTATTACATTTTATGGAAAAGTTCAACAAATTTATATTTTACAGAAGAAATTATAATATAATTTTAATCTCTCATATTAATCTTTTTATTTTACTATTTATTAAAATTTTAATTATAGTATAAGAAAATATGCTTTCATTTCATTATTTTAGAATTTGGAATAATTAATGGCTATAAATTTTAAGAATAAGCTTAATTTTAAGAACCTTTCCGTTTGGAATTGGTTTTCCTTGAATCTCGTAAATGTAAAGAACTTAAGGATTTGAACTTTTCGATTGGAATTGGCTTTCCTTGAATTTTAAAAAAAGACTTAATTATTAATGTCTTTAAAAAAAGCTGAAAGGATTTGATATTTTTAAATTTAAGTTTGAAATATTAGTTTAAAATTTCTATTAGACGGGATATTAGCTGAATAATAATATAAAACAAGCAATGTCACTAATAGAGAAATACATTAATAAATAAAATCTAACATATTTTTAAAACCAATTCAAACCAAAAACATAATTAGAACATAACAATAGATTATAATATATAAATTAATAATAAATAATAATAATAATACATATAAATAATAATAATAATAATTCCTGAATAATAATAAATTTATAATCTAATAATAAATATAATAAATGATAATAGTGATGAATAATGAATATTATAATATTATATAAATAATTAATAATAATAATAATTGAATATTTAGAAAAATAAAATTTGTTCGAATAATCATTATAATAAATATTCAAATAATTCTTTTTTTTATATATAATAATAATAGTTTCAATAATCTGAATATAATTATATTAAATGTTTTAATAAAATAATTAATAATTATATAAAATAATAATATTAATAATAATAATAATAATGATAAAATAATGAGAGTTGATATAATTAATTAAAATATATTAATTAAAGAGAATATAATACATAATATACTACATAACTGGAGGGATAGAAAAAGAACTTAATAATTCGGAGATAATATGAGTAATATTAATAATAACTATTAATGCGAATTTCTACTACTATAAATATATAATAATATAATAATAATAATATAAATAATAATAATAATAATAATATCATAATAAAAATATAATACTATAGAATAAACTATTTTATTAGTAAGTTATATTTTTTAAGAATTATTTTAAAGACATCGACTCTAAAATATATATAAATAAGACCTTTTTTTCTCAATTAGCATATTTTATATATGAATATATATTATATATATTATATATTAATATATATATATATATATATATATATATATATATATATATATATATATATATATATATATATATATATATATATATATATATATTATATATTAATATATATATATTAATAAATATTAAAACTATTGATATATATTATAATTGCTACAGAGAGAACATTAGGGAGATAATTCCTTGTGTTTCTCTATCCTGTAGATTTTCTGAGCCAAAGATATTCCTAAATGAAGTTCCATCGGTCGAATCTTAAATATGAATAAACTATGACTAAACTACGTTTATAGAATATATTTAAAAGTAATAAACTAATTTTAATCAACTTACTTAAACTAACTTAAATCTATTACCTATTTTAAAAATTACGATGAGTCCATCTGCAAACGAAAGCCTTGGTCACAACTTTTAATAAGCCTTTAAAGATACATAGTGAGGAACTCAAAAAGTCAAAAGAGTGAATTTAGACGTTATTAAGTAATTTAATAAATAAATAATGAATTTACCTTAAATATTATTAAATAATAAATATAAAAATGATACAGAATTAATAAAATAAAGTTAATAAAGCTCATAAAAAGCAAAGAAAGAAATAACTAAATTACATTAGTTTCCCTTAAAATTCGTTTGCAACATAGAAAACGAAAATAAAAGGTATAACTCAAATAAAGAGAAGACGGAAAAGTAAGTTTATAGAAAGTCAGAATTATATATATATTTTTTTTATTTACCATCTCGCTCGCATATAGGGCTTTCGCCCTGTTTGTTGGATCAAATTTTTAATATTTAATACAATAAATATATATACAGTATATTAACAGATTTATAAATTTCATATATATAATTAATAGATATGCTGAGCTAGGTATCTTAGGAAATAAAGAGATTATGTATTAAGTTATCTGAAATATACAAAACAATTAAGATAGAGATTTAATATTACCATTTATAGTTTAAATATCTATATTTAAGCATATGCTTGGGCGTAGATTGTAGTCATATACTATATATATATTATATATATATATATATCATACTAATTAATATTCTATTTATTTTGCGACTAATAATATTTTGACTCATTCTATTATCTATTTATATATTCTTGAATTTTAATATTTTAAAGATGATGTACCTTTTGGATAAATTAACATAATTATGCAAAAAAGAACCAATCCATATTAAAAGATTTTTATCTAGTTATGAAAAGAATAACCATTCCAACATATGAAATAGGCTTTGTGAGTTATTGTTATTTTGCATATTACAACATAAGATGAAAAATAATAGGGGGATGGAGTTCAAATATACCTATATATCTTTTAAACCACCTTTCCATTTGAGATTACAATTATTCGATACTTATAAATTTTAAAAAATTTAAAATTGATAATCGCATCGTTTATTAGAAATTGATATATTTTACTAAGTATATATTTAACAAGTATTATATAATGTAAAAATTGGTCTTTAGAACTTTAAAATTTATAATTTTCTTTTTTAGTCGCTATATGTTCGTCGTTTTGTAACAATGAGTTAAATTTTGTTTTATACAGAATCTTCATCTGTCCTCCAAAAATCAATGAACCTTTGGTGGATCCTTATTTTGTTAATATGGACTGATTATTTTTCAGTGTTTCCCCTTCTAATGACCTGTTGGTGAGTATGTCCGTGTAGTAGGCGCCAAGGAAAAGTGTGAGGGCCGTCTACACAACTTGCCGGAGCGGGGGAGGTGCAGAGATAATGTATAAAATTGTGAAAGGTCTTTTTTCGCGTCCACGAAACAGACGCTGTGTTTAAATAAAAGTTAAGTCTTGAGGCCATGAGAAAAGGGACGTGTTTAAATTTTAAATAAAAATCATTCAATAAAAATTGAGTGGACGATCTAAATGATAATGTCGAACCTTGGAAAGCCATTCCTTCGGAATGCAACAAGTTTAAAATTAGTGATTCAGGCACACACACAGACAATAAAGAAAGAAGTTTTATCTATATGTATTTTTTAAAGATATATGGAATTCAGCCGACTGTTGATCTGGGAGAGTAGATGGTACAGACACACCACACCACTAACAGCGCTGCCACGACATAATGTCGCTGAGGGGCGCCAAGAGCCTGATATATATACACTCAATGTGAGCTAATAGAGAATCTATCAACACCGAACATCAACAACACACAACTACACACACACAACACCACACCACAACACACAACACACACACAACAACGGTAAAAATTGTGTTTTAATAAAGACGCATAGACTTAAAACGGCTTTTAGAGGTAAAACATGAGGAATGTAATGTTGGTTTTTGACTTTTAGTTAAGCAATCATTAGCTGCACTACTTATTTCAAGAATTCGGAGAACAGAATAACTAATGCGAATTATATCATTAACATGTTATTTGCGAGTGATGTGGAAACAGCGACACTTTCACTACTCATGTATAAACATCACAATTCTTACTCCACAGCAAATTATTGTCATATTTTTCTTATTATTTTCGTTTTCATTTATTGGATTAAAAAAAATTCGAAAAATTAATCAGAAAAATGTTCAATTGAAAATAGTCCAAGTTCATCTCGAAAATCAGTCGTGCCATGCAAATATGTCATATTAGGCAAAAGGTAACTTTAGAAGGTAATTTCTTTTTCGTCATTATATCACTTTTAACCATTCTTTTCAAAAATTCATTTTAAGCCTTTCATGTAAGCCTGTGTAAATTGCTTAGGAAAATAATCTACTAAGCGTAGCGTATGTGTTAACTCATCGTATTCCAATAGTGAAAGTCACGAGTTCGATTATTAGATACTATTAGTAATACTTTTTTTTCGGAGGGTTGGTCGTTGGGATTACGTCTTCAGGTCGCCTCTGACAAAAGGGAATAACAATTTATAAATCACGCTGCACGGTAAATATAGGTAGGTATTACCGCATGATGGTGATTGCGGACATGTACAGCTGAGAGGAGGATTGTATATCGAGCAATGATAGCGGATCGATCCCTTCTGGGCCTTGGTTTGGAACCCTCAGGTAGGTAATGTGTAGGAGTGTAATCTATGGAACTTAGAGTTTATATGATACTGAGGCTTTCAGCGGCCACCTTTCAGGTCCCCCTACGTGTCTGAATCGTTTCTTATCAGGGATAACCTGATAACAAAGCCTGCGTGGTTTTTACTGGATAAAGATATTGGGTTTGTTAGTTATTCTCCGTAATTAATTTTTTATTTATTTTTATTTTATTTTTTGATTTATTAATATATTATTATTAATTACTATTTTTAATTATTATTGTGTTATTATTGAATATTATATTATTATTATTTTTTTTTATATTATTATTATTATTATTTATTATTTATTATTATTTTATTATTATTATTATTATTATTATTATTATTATTATTATTCAAATTTTTTCTATCATTCATATAATATATCTATTTCATGGTTAGGCTTTATTGTATCGAGTTTAAATTCCTGGAGGTGAGAGCTTATATGGGTGGCCCGTACTCCTCGTAGACGGATTTACGGTATCTCTGCCGTCCCCGTAAGGGGGGGACGGCTGGCCCCCCCTAATAATCGAAATGTTCGTAGAAGGCCTGAAATTGGAGAAGCCGGAATTCGGAGTTGGATTTTAGAAGAACTTGGGATCGGAAATCAGCAGGAGTGTTCGGTTTATCCGGTCACGGTGGCTGGGCCTCCGGTGAAGGGCCTGGGTTAGTAAATATTGCTATAAAATAATACATATTAAAGAAGTTTTTAACTCTTGTTATTGAACCTGTAGAGCTCGAAAATGACGGTTATAAGGTTCCGTAACAAGGGTGGTCAAAGGGGCCCCCAAAGGGGGTCCCCCAGAAGAAAAAAAGGATTTAATGCCATAAGAATGAGGAAGGCTGAAAATTTGGATAGTGGTAATAGAAAGAAAGGAGTAGGAGTCCTGAATCTGTAGAGATTTTTGAGTGGCAAACGGCTACCGGTCTCGCCCCGGTGCGGTGAAACCGAGTTTAGTAATATTGTAATAATAATACAGTATATTGGTGTCCAAAATATATGTTTATCAGAATCGTTAGAGTCCCGAATATGTAGTTCAGAGGCTCCCTAGGTCGAGGGGGTATCCCGGACAGTCTTAGGCCTTTTCCGTCGACCTTGTTGCTGGCGTTGCCGCTGACCGCCCCGCTGAGCGGCCCCGGCAGTGGCCGCAGATCGGGGCCTTTATGAACTAAGCTTATCACTTATTTTTTTTTTTAAATAGATGCAAGTTATCATCGAAATTTGTTTCACTTTCTTGTTATTGTTGTGTTGTATTTTTTATTATGTTATGTTTATTGTTTTTTATATTATTATTACACTTTTTTTATTAGTATTTGATTTTTTATTTATTTTTTATATTAATATTATATTATTATTAATCTATTTTACTATTCCTAAAATTCTAATGCTTTATCATTAGATAACTTATTTTATTTAAGGTAATTTTATTTTATTATTATTTTATTTATTATTATATTAAAAAAGTGGTTAGGAGCATCCGGTATAATTTGTTAACTCTGCCGGAAGCAGGAGTCCAATGTTTTTCGATCCCGCTGGATGGGAAAAAGTAAAATTCTTTGACTTCAATTTCATTTGAATCTTTCGACTGTTTCCCAAATGCAAACAGAAAATAGAATTTTTTGAAGAGTAATAATACACGACCTGTTAAACAAAACAATTTCTACCCAATAAAAAATACAGACTTCTCCTTGTTCCCACAAACGATTAATCATTCATTAGATTGAAAAATATAATCTACCCGGGAAAGGAGGAATGGTTATTTAGGACGTTTATCGACTTGCTCGATTTCTTTACGACACTTATGAAAAAAACTTTACTCACAAATTATATCAATAAAAACAAACAAATAACAATATCATGAAATTAAAAGAGGTTCCCCATTCCATTCTTCATGATATGATACATAAATTCCAAAACACTAGTCTAATATGATTCACGAAGGAACCGCTTTGAAAAAAATTCACACTCTAAAATGTGCACGAGTCGACAGGTATAGACAAAAACCCAACAAACCTACAATAAAAGTGTAAGTTGGGGAACCTTCCGTGCCATTGTTTTTACACCAGAAAATACTCCTTTACAACTTAAAAATATAAGAATCCAAAAAGCCAAGTTTTCTCTTTGCTGAATACTTCAACCAGACTACATACCAACCATGTTCGCATGGAGCATTATTCCACTATGGCCTTCTTAACACTCTTGAAATCGGAGGATAAATCAGTTTATCTTTGGCTATTCGTCCGATCATTTTGGTATATAAGAGAACCCCCTCACTTCGAGAGAGCAACGCGCGTCTATGCTCACCATATAAAAAATGGCCTTGGAATAAATCTGGGGAAAGTTAACTGAGGTGAACAACCAATTTTCTCCTTTAAGAGTTAAAAACTTTTTGGTGTTCTTCCTTATCCACTCAAACTTAAAACATATCTTTCTCATTATAAAGTTATAATAATATGGTAACCCTAAAAAGGCAAAGTCATTTAGTAAAAAAGCGAAAATAAACGAGATTAAAAAAATACCTTAATAAAGAGGATTGTGTGGTTTCCATTAAATTTGAACAGATATGCTGAGGGAGACGAAACTCCTTCTATTCGCTATTCTATCTTGCTCGCTGGATCTGTGTATGAAATTCCGTCTCTTCGCCTATGTTAAAATCCTAAGTATACAAAACTAAAAAACTGAAGTTTGTAGGCAAAAAATGACATCTGGTCTCAATGTTACAACTCTTTAATATGTTATTATATTCTAAATGCAGTTATAAAAAAACTTTCCCTTTAAGTTTTCAAAATGTTCTGCCTTGTTTTTACCCATGATTAAGACATCATCTATGTCATCATCTAAATACACTTGGGCATTAGGTCCTAATAAATGGTTCAACGCGATTTGCATTGTCTCCTAGCTTAGGTACTTGGGGCATTGCGGTGCCCAAAATAATAAAATCGGGTTGGGCAAGCAATAACATTCTTTCCTTGTAACGGAGAGCATAGATGTGTCCTAGTGAGTTTCACTCCTGCGACCTTCGTAATGGAATAGTAGACACAGCCGCTATCAAAAGTCGTGCTAGTAAAATGGTACTACTGCTCCTAAGGAGACGAAAAACACTGATCGATCTCTATGAGGCAAATGGGGTACAGCATTTCCCTGGACGTCTGTAAAGAGCTGAGAGACTACGCCATTATGATATGTACAGTATACAAGAAACCCAACACTGGTTTCATTAGAGTTACGGTTCTTGGCCACCACCACAGTAGAGGTGACTATGATGGCGAAATAGCAAAGCTTTTATATAATCCATTTCTTTTAAAGCTGCATCTTGTAATCAGGACAAATTTATCTAATGTCTCCAAGTACGATGTGGGAGCGATACCGTTTTTTCTGAAAATGTTTTTGGAGCAATCTTGGGATGTACACGTATCTAACTTACGAGAGAGCTTCAATAGTATAGGAACACATCAATCAATCTGACGTTGAGTGTCAGGAGTACTGATCATCATCTAGAGCAATAATGTCGATGTCCTTGTATTCCATTAACAAATCCTAAAAGTTCTTCCCTAAATGCTCTGGTTTCTGTAAAATAGAAACCCTACCTTCTGCTATCCTCTTCATTTACTTAAAATCTGTTTAAGAATCTCACTAGTTAAAAAAATGGCATTTTTTCAAAAGCTGTTTGATCTGATAATCTTCTTCTTGGGAAACATGTTCACTCACTCAAACACAAGTAGAGCCTTGATTCTCGCTGAGGTACCTCTATAACGCCATAATAGCAGGTGTATTTAATATTTAAAATATTCACTTTATTCAACTTTTAAAATCGGATGACACTTCCCTATGTTTTTATTTAATCTTCACTTATAAATAAAAAGGTATAAATTGAAAAATTACATGACTGCACCTTAATATATCCCACCACTTCCAATGCTTCGTTTTCTAACTTGGACCATTACCAGAGTGTGCACCACATTCCATAATGCCAAGGAAAATAGCAGTGTGTTATTAACTATCACTTCCTTTATCCAGTCTCATAATCTTCTATATACTCTCAGGTCTGACTTCAAATAGCCATATCAAAGATTATGAGCAGTGTGCCATTCAGTTATTCTTCCTATTAAAATAGCAGATTGACTTCCTATTTCTGTCGTACTCTTGTCTATTATTAAAGGTCAACTTACCTCTTACTTAGAGGAACGTTGTAAATTTTCTTTGTTCTCTTGAAGAAGAACAGAATTTTTAATTTATTTCTATTTTGTAGACTTCTTCCATGAGACCTTTAGTAATATATACTCTTTTAAGGCTTTTCCAAAGGAGCCTTTATTAATTAATTTTTCTGTGTAGGCTTTTCAATAATGGAGCCTTTATTAAATTAATCTCTGGTGTAGGCAACTTTGAGAGTACTCGGAGATGATAGAGAGTTAATTCTCTGTGTAAGGCTTATTATCAATAATATGGCAGCCTTTATTAAATTAATCCTCTGTGTAGGCTTTTCCAATAATGGAGCCTTTTATGTAATTAGATCTGTGTAGGCTTTTCCACCTTGAGCCCTCATTAATGCACTAGAGTTTACAGTTTATCACTGTATATAAAAGTTTTTTAACTTCTAAAACTTATCATCCCTATTGGAATTATCTATGGAATCTTTTCTATGATTATTAATCATTCTGTCTTTCGTAGTTATCTTTTCATCTTGATTCATGAGAAAAAAGCTTCCTAACTTGGCAAAGATTTTTAACTTATTTCGTTATCCTCCTCTGTGTCTTTAAGATTTAAATTTCTTGCCATGACAAGGAAAGGTATCTATGGTCTATAGGTAGATTAGCTAAAATACTTGTACCTAATAAAATTCCATTCCAAGCTCCAGTGCTTCCAGTCTTACACACTAAAAAGGTAACTGGGTAAAACTGTTGGTGTAGCCTTAGAAGTAGATCAACTTTCCTATAGGGTGATCATTGAAGTTCCAATCCCTTGAACTATAATACTAGCTTCTTTTAAGAGACAGTTTAAATCTTCCCTTCTTCTTTCTAATTTCTTTAATCTATCCAACGATATCCAAACAGCTTTGTGCTCTTCCTAAATCTAGTAGGCCCGAAGAAACTCCTATGATATTCTCGAACTCTCCGCTGCGAACTACTTTCTCGTAATGGGTCAAAATTATACAAACAATTAATTGTAATACCAGTTTTTTGGGGGTCAAATTCCTACACCAAAGAAAGTAGATGTTACTAAAACACCTCTCTTCTTTAATAAGCTTGAAGTATTTACTTTTAATTACTTTCGTGCTTTTAAAATTAACTTTCATTTAAAATCTTTTGTCTGAGAATTTCAAAAATTTTGAGTGAAACTGTTGGAGAGATCGGGTTGAAAAAACTGTCCGTTCCTTCTTCTTCATCTTCAGCTCCAGAATATTTCTTCATCGTCTCTGGATCCGCCCTCTGATGTGACTTAGACAATCAGCTAGATACTCTGGTCTTTTTTCCTGGGACTACTCTAACCAATTGATTAGCTTACGCCATTCTTTGAGTAAGAGTTTGAACTTTCTAGTATTTTGAATCTTTCTTGATTCTCGAACTCTCCTGAGCTTTTTGACCACCCAAATTATCAAAACTAGGTGGGGTTAATTATATAAGGATAATTGAGCCAGTGATTATTTTCATTTCATTTGGTACCCCTCACACAGGGGCATCTTTGCAATTAGACTCGAATCCTCCGGGCAATTCCACACTTTCTACATATTCTGCTAATATGTGGTAATTGCCCAAACCAAACCAAAAAGTTTCGACGAATGAAGACCTAAGAGTAATTCACATTTTTAGGCAAATAGTCCATTGAACTGTTTAATCTCTTATGTGTATATGTTTTTCTTAGCGTAACTCCCTCTATTATCTTCCTTTATGATGGAGAAGGGCTTGTTCTTTTTTCCTGAATAAATAAGAAAATAATTTCTTATTTATGTACCACACCGCCAACACAGGGGCCATATCCATGGGTTCATGTGTCCTCACTGGCATCAGGGTTTACTGTATGTAAGATTCTCTTTACTTTCTAACTTCCTATTATTAGTGCTACTACGGTTTCTCGTGTATAGAAATACTCTAGTTGTATTTCTTCTATCTTGTACAGCTCTATGGTTAGATTGAGCATAGAACGTCCCTTCGTGTCTATTGAACTAAAGTTTTCCTGACCTTAATAATTCTCCTTACGAAAACTTAAGTCTGGATTAAAGACTTTTAAGACTTTTTTCTCTAAGTCTTCTATGATCTCTGAGCTCTTCCATACTGCTCTAAAATCTAGTCATCAATTAAGATATTTATCTGTTGAGAAGTGAATCCAAAGGGAGTATGATCATATCTACTGAGTTTTTTTTTGATATCCCAAAGTAAATTCTTCAAGTCCAACATGAATTCGGTAAGAGTTACATGTGTTTCCTTTGAAATTTCATGAACTGTTTCAAAAGACAGAAGATTGTCTCGGCTTTGTCCTGGTTTGAGAAAATCTTGCTTGAATTAAAAAGAGTCATACTAGGAAGTCTGCCCTAGAAGATAAACTATTCAATCCTTAAATTGCCCTCAGAGATATTATATTGGCTGCCTCTATGAGAAAGTCAGAAGAGACTTAGTAGTCTTAAGCAAAAGTCTAATTGTATTACTGTACCTATCTACAGACATTAAATTAAAGCGGACTCTAACTGTGGAATATCTTCTCTTGCAAACGTTCGAAAGAAATACCTTCAATTTAATTGCCTACCTCAAAATGTGGTGATATGAGTCTCGTGTGCTATGGTATAAGATCTCTTCACGCATACAATTTGGTACGGTAGAATGTTTCTGTTTTTATATGTATATGATCGTGTAGGCAAGAGTGGGTGGCCTAACCATAGCCGCACGAGTTTTGTGGATAGTACATAATACTCCAGTGAGAGGGGCGTACATATGAGGTATTGATTGTAATCCCGCTTGCGAATTGAGTAAGGAAGGGGTTGTGTTGCCAAGTAGCTTGGGTAAGGTGGCCTGCCATGAGCTTAAAGCGATTATGTCACAAATGATTTGGCGGCGCATGGCCCCACACGGATTAACTGAGGTTGTTCCCACATATAAAGTATCCCGACATTAGGCCGTTGCTGTCCCCAAAGCTCTCCACTAAAATACTATCTTCTAATTACTTAAATATTTCGTGTCTGAGCCAATTCCAGAAGGTAAGTCTTCTTTCAATCCTTATTTGAAGGGAGGAGTGGCCCCCGATCTTTTAAATGTAGATTAAGGTAATTAGAAAGGATCACAACAACAATTTGTCTTTGGACACCTTAGGTCTATTCTTGCTGGTTACTTCTTTCTGCGTATTTCCTGGTTGAATGTGTCCAGTCCAAAGACTGTTTACTCTGATTTGGGGTTTTAACGAGCATTGTATCAATGTTAGAAGAGTGTAGATATACTTGTATGCGAAGTCCCATATCCATCTCTATGTCGGTTTTTCCTCATGTCTGTTTCAGTATTCTCTTGTCTGTTTTTCTTCGTCCGTCAGTAAGTCGTCTTAACTTAACTGTTTATTCTTTATTTCAACTTAGTATTCTTTATTTCTACTTGTCTTCTTTATTTTTACTTGTCTTCTTCCTCATCCTTGTTCTCCGTTGAATCATTATTTTCTAAGACTTTTTATTATCCACACTTCCACACGTCAATCACTTCTCTGAAGCTCACATTAAGGGTCAACTCGTCCGGCTATAGCCCTTGAACCAGGTAGCAGAGAATGGGAAACAATGTAGAAAATACGAAGACTGTTAAAGACTATTGTTCAATACATTATCATATTTAAACTTTAAAGTTCAATTTATTATTATTACTTTATAAAGTTTCTGAACTATTAAACAATCCTATCTGATTGTTATAATATATATACTGTATATCTTTAAAAATCTTGAATAAAATGTTCTCAACACCTGTTTCTACAATAAAAAAAAACTAAAGTCCTCAAAATTACTTTTCAGTTTTTAAAACACTATAGTATCCTTATTTGTTTGGTTGCCCAAGTCCACAAAATAAAAAATAACGCCTAACCTTATTCCCAAAACATATTCTGATGACTTGTATTTCTCTCTTAGTGTTCAAAATTTCCTCTAATGTTTCTAGAAAATATGTTGTGAGAGGCTGCTCTATTTAACCTCAAACAAAGAGTTTAATATCGAGATTGCAAACTTTATTAAACTACAATAAACACTAATTTTTCTATTGCGATTTTAATTATTTAATTACTGTTTAACCACGTTATTCACCTATTAAGTTTAATAAAATCGCCATTAGAGCTATTGTTAATCGTATTTTTTGATAACCAAGATCTAGATTGTTTAAAAAAATAATTTGTCTTTTAAATTATTTATAAAAATTTTAAAGTCTCAAATAATAAAAATAATTCTTTCAAAATTATTTAAAAAGTTCAAAGTTAAAAATAAAAATAATATATTTCTTTCAAAATTATTTAAAGTACTCAAAAAATAAAATATAGTTAAATATTTCTTTCAAATTATTTAAAAAATATCATAACCAATCAAAGTTCCGAAAACTAACACAAAATAATTTACGTAACTGAAATCATTTAAAAAGTAAAAACCATATGACTTGATACATAATTATAATTTGAGATTATATTGATGTTGTAATTAATTAATTAAGAAACAACTACTCAATACCTTTTTCCATAGTCGGTGTGTGTTTTAAATATGTATCTAAAGGTCAACTTTTGCTCACGGACATGCCGAGACAAAAGGTATGTAGGTATTTGATTATCTATTAAATATTTGTAAAATGTTGGAAATAGTAGAAACAACAAATGTCTTTCTGTTTAAACTGGCATAATTGACAATAGCGGTGTTTGTGCGTAGAATAATTTCTCTTAAAATATTTTAGTCAGTATAAAATAAATTTCATATTTTTCCCTGTAGCTAAAATATAACAATTTTGTTATTTTTTAGGTCAAAAATAATATATTTCTAAGGGTTTTAGGTCAAAATTACGTATAATAATTACAGTAACGTTGTAACAAAAACCTATAAACGAGGACTGGACGACGGACTCTTCGCTTCTTTCGTGCGTGGTCTTTGCTGAGAATGCGACGACTCCGCGGACTTGTTAAAAAACGCGACGATTTAAACGCCGACCAACTACCGATGACTTGCGGACATTAAAACGCGACGACCCGACGATGAATTTGCATCTCATCCCGCCGATGAACAATAAATTAACAAAAACGCCAAATAGCAAACAAAATGGCGACGCAAAGCTCAACAAAGGTTATTCCATTAAAAAAAAAACATAAATAAATAAAAATAAAATAAAAAAAATAACTATAAAATATCTAAAATTAGAAAAAAAAAAAATAACAATAAAATAAATAAAAAATAAATAAAATATAAAAAATAAAATCAAATTTAAATCTAAAAAACCTAAAAAAAAAACACACACCATGAAGGTAGGCCACTGAGTAAAAAATTGGGCCTTAACAAAGTCAGGTCAGGTAAAAAAATACGTTTGGCAAAATATGGGACCAGCGGTCAGCAAGCGTCAAAAAGGGGGCGAAGCTTACGTTTGCCCAAAATGGCGCCCTGTTACTACTCACTCAAACACTTCACCTAAAGTCTGCCGTTTTTGAGGATTAGCTTCCGCTTCTTTAGAACAATGTCATCTACTTATACTAATCATAGGAACCCTCTCACACTCTATTTTATTACTACGACGACATCATCTTCGAGCTAGACATCCAGAACTTCAGATATATGCATAAAAAAATTTCTTTTTTTTTTAGCAGTGTAATGTCGAATGAATGCTCGTCAGCTCCAAGCTTTTTGTGGTGCTCCTATAAGACTTTCTATTATTAATAGATTCTTTTACGAAATTCTCAGGAGTTTTTTCCGATATGTGATCGACACCAGAATCAGCAGGAGATCAGTTTATTTAAAATTCATCCAGTAATCTTGGTGAATTTACATTACATTGTGCGATCTCTGTAACTTTGATTTCTAATGCATATCATCAGTTCACCTTTCTTGCGATCACATTCAAAGTCCTACAGAGAATACTATACATGGCGCTCGTGCCTCAGCAATTTTCCATCACAGCAACCTTACTTTTCCAATAAAAAGATTATTATAAATAAAAATTATACAAATGAAAGGGGGTTAAACTATTCGTACACCCCTTCTCTTGGTTTCAAATATCATATACCTTAGTTACTAGTATACATATCATTATATATATATATATATATAGTATAATATATATAATATAATTAATATATACTACTTATCTTATATATAGTATAAACCTATAGTACTAAATATATAATAGAATATTTAGTAAAAAATATTATATAATAATTATAATATATATACTATTTATATATAGAAGTATATAATATTCTATAAATAATAGAGCGGCAGTACATATATATTTATATTAATATTATATACTATATATATATATTATTATATATATATATATAGAATATATATGTTATATATATATAATATATAAGTATGATATAATATAATATGTATATATAATATATTATTATATACTATATATATTCATATATATACTATCAATATATATATTATACTATATATACATATATAATATATTATATATAGTTAATATATATATTATAATACTATATATATATATATATATATACTATATATTATATATCATATCATATAATATATATATATATACGATATATACTATATTATATATATATTAGTACATACAATACGTATATATACATTATATAATATATAGTTTTATTTTATTACTATACGTATATAGTATATATAATATTAGTAATATTAATATTACAGCTGATATTCAATAATATATATATATACGCAATAGTATAATATCATATATACTTATATATATTAAATTACATAAATACTGCTATATATATCATTATATTAATATATTAATATAATTAGTATAACTAACTATATATATGTATATATATTATATAATATATAAACTATATATATACAAAAATATATATATATGATATATATATAGTACATATTAGTATTAACTATACGTAAAAATTAATGGCGTTTCGTATTTATATATATACTATATATCATAAATATACCTATTTATATATATATATATATAAAGATTATATAGTATATATATAGTATATATATATATATATATAATATATAATATATATATATATATATATAATATGATATTTATGCAAGAACGACGAAATTAAAAATATAATATATACAGACTTATTACTATATATATATATAATATATATATATATATAATTATATATATATAGTATTATATAATATATATTATCTATATATAGTATATAAACTCGATATACATTCATTTAATGTATACTATTATTATACATATACTATATACTAATTATATTATATATTAAATATCATGAAATATATAATATTATATTATATATATATTATATATATTATAATATAATAATATTTTTTTTTTTTTTTGGTATGAGACACATATCCCAAATTTATATAATAAGCTATATATATATAATAGTATATATAAATAATATAGTATATATATATATAATACTAAGTACTAACATATATAAATAGTATATAAAAATCCTAAAATACAGTGTTATGACACTTGTATACAAAACTGTAAGTATAAATACATACATATAATAGTATATATCTATATAATGTATAATATTATATACTTTATATACGTAATATATATTATATATATAATATATAAGTATCAAATATAGATATTGTATATATATATATATAATCATATATATACTATATACATATATATATCTAATATATAATATACGTATATATATATATACTATATATAATATAATATATTATTCATATATAATATATATTATTATAATATAAAACACTCACATATTATTATACATATATATATATATATATATATATATATATATATATATATATATATATATATCATATAGTATATTATATAATATAATAATATATATATAATATATATATATATACTATATATTCTATAATAAAATATATACATATATTTATATATTATAATATTATATATATATAATTATATATATATAATATTACTAAATATTATTATATATATATATATATAATATATATATTATATATATAAATATAGTATTATATTATTATAATAATATAAATATTATATATATAATATATATATATTAATATATATAAGTATATATGTGTAATTTATATATAATTATATATATATATATATTATATATACTATATATATATAAATAATATTATATATATTAATATATAAAATAAGTATTAATATATATGTAATAATAGAATATATATAGTATAGTATATAAATTATATATATATATAATATATATATAAGAGCAGTAGAATCAGCCGAGGTTTCGCGCCTCACACAAATACAACTCCACGGGCATACTAAGCCCGGCGGTCTTCATCGTATATATATAAAATATATATCTATATAATTTATTATATAGATATGTTATATATATTACTATATCATACTAGTTATACATCATATACTATATATATAATATATTATGAATATATTATAATTATATAATAGCTAATTCTATAATTATAATATCACCTTTTACTTATGACATATATGATATATATATATAGTATTATAATATATATATTTTTAATCATCTATATATATAAAAAATACAAAAAAAAAGACCCCTATGAAGGTATGCTGAATGTAAAGATAATGGGCCCTTAAAAAGCGTTCAAGGTCAGGTAACAACTACGTTGTCAAACTGACCACGCGGTCAGTCAAGGTTCAAAAAAGGGGCGGAGATACTTGTCCAAAATGGCCCCTGTTTGTATTACCTTTTTTCTTACTTTTTCAAACCGTCCCCAAAAGACTTTTTTCACCTAAAAAAAGGGGGTTTTTTCTCTTTGCCTTTTTTTTTTTTGAGCTTAGCTCGTTCTTGAGAAAATTGTCATCGACCTTATCTAACTCAAAGGAACCTCTACACACTCTTTATTACTACCAACGGAAATCATCTTCAGCTCAGACATCCAGAACTTTACGATTATATGATAAAATTCTTTTTTTTGTCATACTTTATAATGCTATGATGTGTCAGAGAGCTTGCTGTGTGTGTGTTGAACAAAGTATTCATGCTTTTGTCTATTTAACTTTCTGAAGAAGCTCTCCCTTCTTGTTTGTATCTTTATACGACTATATACATAAATAAATAACGAGAATATATAGTATATATACTACTTAATATACTATATTTAATAATATATATATATATATAAAATACTTATAATAATAATATATATATTAATAGTATAGTATACTTAATATACTAATATATATTATATATTATATACCATATAATATATATATAATATATAATTATTAATTAATAATATATTACATATAAATATAGCTTATATATTATTTTCAGAAAGATGCCTGCTAAGTATGTGTCAATAGAGTATTGATAAAACATCACCCCTTCCTGAGCTATTCACACCTACTGGACTGAATCTAGGGCACTAGCAGATTGAACGCGATGGTTAGACCACTACAGCCACCGATGGACCCTAAAAAAAGAGCAGATGAGAAGTTCTTCCTGTGGATGAATATAAGCCCCATCCAGACAGCGACATCCCAACGCCATTCCGGTCAACTTGGGCGTAGGTCAAGCAGCTCAACGCCACAGGTGAAAGAATACTCCAGCTGACGGAAGGCGTGAGATTGTCCTTGTCTGGTGGGTGCTCTGCATTAACCACAGGAAAGAATTCTCGCGTTTCTTCTTCTATAGTGCATCTATGGCACATAGCGGTTCAGCACCATAACGTGTTATCACTCGCAGGCCATGTTCCAAATCTCAGCAGTGTAGAATAAGTCAGAAAGGAAGTCATTTTTTATCAAATAACTATACATATATACTATATACTTAATATATATATATATATAAATACATATATATATATATAATAATATATATAAATATATAATAATAATATATATTATAATATATATTATATAATATATATATATCATATATATATTAATCATATATAGATATATATATGACCGGGAATACCTTTGAATTTTGGTTGGTTCTCAATTCTTTATATTGAATAAAAAGAAAGGAAATAAAATAGGTTTAGAAAAGTTGAAATTTTTAAAAAAACATCTGATAAAATTTTGATTGCCTTTGGAATTCACGTGATATTTGGCATATTGCAAAGCAATCCAAAATTTAAATAACACCTTTAAAGTTATTAAAAAAATGGAAAAATGCTAATAAGGAGAATAATGATAAATTACTATAACTAACTATTTTGTTTTATTAATTTTACAGAGAAAATTGAGAAATTAAAAATTAAATCTCATTACATAATGATGACAAACTACCTAAATTTAAACACATTCCACATTCACCCACCACCCACACACACACACACACACACACATATATATATATATATATATAAATATATATATACATATATATAGTTAATATTTATATACTATATATATATGTATATTATATTATATTATAATATATATAATATAGTAATATCATATATCATAAATATATATATATAAAATATATATAGATATATATTATATATTATATTTTATATTATTATATATATATATATATATATTAATATATGATATCATTTGATAATATATATGATAATAATATTATATAGTATATATATTACCTATATAATATATACTACTTATATTATATCTATATAATAATATATACTATAAGATATATATTATTAATATTATATATATCATATATAAATAACTATACTATATATATAGTATATACTATTTAATATATACTAATATTAATATTAATGTATCTATATAATATATCATCAATATATTACATATATTATTGATTATATCATATATATAATATTATATATATATCTATATTATTATATAATTACTCGTATAATTATAATAATATATCATACACTTACTATATTATATATACTATTATATACTATATATATATATATACTACTTATTAAATATATAGTATATATTACTATTATATAATAATATATAGATATTTATATATAGACATATAATATAACTAATATAGATATATAAAGATATTAATATTTATAGTATATAAATATATATATACCTATACTATATATATAAATAAGTATATATTTATATATAGTATTAATACTACTATATATACTTTATATATAATATAATATATATAGTATTTAATATATATTATATATATATATATATATAAATAAATATATATATATAATAATTATATTTATAGTATATATAATATATTATACTATATATACTATATATATAGTATATACTATATATATATACTATATATGCTATATAATATATCATAATATAATATATATATATACTTATTAATAATATAGTACTATATATACATCTATTAATATATATACTAAGATAACTAGTATATCATCTATATATATATATATTATATATATACTATATATAATATATATATATATCATATTATCAATAATATATAATATATATTACTTATATACTATATTATTATATTATATATATTAATTACTTAGATAGATACATTATTATTGATTTAATTACACCTTTTGTTAACGCTATTTAAAATTATTTATTAAAATATGTTAAAAAAATAATTATAAACAAATAAAACATAGTCTTTCCCAGACTCTAAAGTTACGGTTGATATTAAATGACACCGATAGCTTTCGCTTAGTAAATTTGAAGCCTTTTCATCGTGTGTTAAATCCCCTGTTCTACGAGATAAAACCTTAAAAAGTACTTTTATGTCTAGATCATGATTATTGTAGCCATTGGATCTATACATTACAAACTATGGAACGATCTAACTTACTTCTTTCATTAGATTGGCTCTTTTTTATTGTCATATTAAACATAATTTCTAAAATGAATAATATATACATAAAAAGAAAACAAACCTAATACATACAACATATTTAGGTACTTGTTGTATTACACATTTTCACTGAAACACACAAATTTACTCTTAATAACATAGCAGTATAAACTCACCACATAAATAAGCGTGAACATACATGACCGAACATACAAACATAAATTTTAACAAAATTACCATTTCACCCTACAACTCAACAAAGTCGAGAACAAACAAATCAAACAACAACAGAAACCTCAAACAACAATAAAACAAAGAGTATGATCAACAACAGGTCTCTCACGTATTAAATAGCATGTATCAAGTTCGAATAAAGTAGAGCAAAATAAAAAAACATTTTGTCCCCACCTTTAAAAATATTGATACAATAAGAATTATGTGATCATAATATCGTCATTATATATATATATAATATATATATATATATAATATATACTATATATAACTATATATATATATATATATTATATTTATATATTATTATATATATATATATTATATATTACCATAAAGTACTACTACCTATATAATATTATATATATAAATATACTATATATATATACCTATATAATATATAGTATAGATAATTATTTACTATATATATATTATATATATATATATATAAATATTATATCTATATATATAGTTTTTTTTATTATATATATAATATACTATATACTTATATATAATATATATATATTATATATATATACATATATATATATACTATATAATATATATATAATAATATATATATATATATATTATACTAATACTATAATATATATATATATATATATATATATTATATTATTATATACTTTATTATATATATAGCTATATTATATATATATATATATATAATATATGTTTATATACTATATATATATATACTATATATAATATAGAATATATATAATATATATATATATATATATATTAAATATACTTATATATATACTATTATATAATATATATATATAGTAATATGCTATATGTATAGGTATATTGTATATGTCTATGATATATAATGTTATGTACATGTATATGTATAGATCAATGTATAGGTATATGTGTGTGTGTGTATATGTTATCATGTATATGTATATGAATATGTATATGTATATGTATATGTATATGTATATGTATATTTATAACTATAATATATATATATATATAAATATATATATATATATATAATATTAATAATATATATATATAATAAATATCTATAATATATATATATTATATATATATACTAATATATACTAATAGGTTAATATTATCCTACTGTATATATATATATACCTACTGTATATATATTATAGTGATATATAATATATATAATATATATATATATATAAATAGTATAATATATATATATAGTATATAGTATATAAGTATATATCATATATATTATATATTCATCTATATATCATTAGATATATATATATATTTAAATATATAACATAGTATATATTATATATAATAGTATAATATACATATACTATATATACCATTATTATATTATATAATATATCATATATAATATATATACATCATATCCTTATATCTTATATATATATTCTGAAAGTAATATATAATATATATAACTATATATATAATAACATAAATATAATATAGTATATATTATATAGTATATGACATTAAGTATAGTATATACTAGTATAATAATATTAATATCTAATAATAATATATACTATAACTATAATTATATATTATAATATTAATAACAATATGTATATATATATATAATTATATATATATATATAGATATTATTTATATATATTATATATATACTGTATACTACTCGTCAAAGTATACCTTATATATATATAGTAATATATATAGTAGTATATATATATATACCGTAATTATAATTGTTGTTTATTACTATAGTATATATATTATATAGTATATATACTATATAGTATATACTAATATTATATATATATATATATATAATATAATATATATATATGTGTAATATATGTATAATGTACTATGTGAATGTGGATGTGATGTGTAGACTGCATCTGTAAGTGATATGTATTATATATACTCTTATATATATATATATATATATATAAAATCATATAATATATATTATATTATATATAATACTATTACTACTAGTATATACCCGATCAAGTAATATAATACTATATATATTTAGTATATATAGAATTATATATACTTACTACTATATATATAGATATATAGTATATATATATTATATAATATATCATATTATGTATATATATACATATAACATATATAATATATATACATTATAAATAATAAT
>JABUQX010125748.1:30000-37385 GCA_015478945.1 Trachelipus rathkii
ATTAGTATGTAAACCGATATATCCAAACAATTCGACGGAAAGTAAATGGATAGAAAGGGGTTTCACAGTACACTTGCTTTATATATACTATATATATATTATATTATTTTATTAATATTATATTATACATATACTTATATATATAATATATAGTATATATAATATATATATATATATATATATATATATTATTATATATAGTATATATATATATATATATATATATATATATAATAATATATGGTATATGTATACAATATAATATATATATATATATAGTATTATAATATATATATATATAATATATATATATATATATAATATATATATATATAATATATAATATATATATATATATATATATCTATATATATAAATTATTATATATATATGTATCATATATATATAATAATATTAATATATATATATATAATATATAATATTCTATATATATATAATATATATATATATATAATACTATATATAATATACTATATATATATATATTTATTGAGATATATATATAATATTATATATATATAATATAGTATATATATATATTTCTATATATATATATATATATATATATATATATATATATTATATATATATATATATATATATATATAAAATCTATATATATATATAATTAATTATTAATATTATATATATTATATTATATTAGTAGTATATAGATGATAATACTATATAGTACTAATATATATTATATAATAGTAATATATAATATATTAATTATATAATAATATATATATATTATATTTATATATATATATATTATATAATATAATACTATATATATATAGATTATTATATATATATATAGATATTTAAGCTATTCTATATAGTAAAAAATATACTAACATACATATTACCAAAAGAAAAAACTGAAAACAATTTTAATGAAACTTAAGAAAAATAATTAAAATGAACAACATTAGAATTAATGAGCACAAAACCGGACAAAAATCTCAGAAAATGAGTAAATAAGAAACAGAAATAGTATAAGTTTATAAGTTTTCACATCGAATGTAACTTCGTGTGATATACTGATACTTCCGAATATTTTATTTATAAAAGCTTCAAATTAAAAGTATCAATCACTCTAATCGTTTCAAATTACCTTGATATTTATATTTTATACAGTGAGACATTCACTTATAAAATGTAAAATTGTTTCAAAACTTACGATCAAAAAATCCATTTTTAAGTATATTTCTAAATCAGTTAATATATTATTTTTATTTATAGTTTTAATGTTTTAATTATTATTAAATTTAATGTATTAATATAATAATACAATAATAATCATAATAATTGAAATAATAATATATTAATAATAAATAAGAATAATAATAATAATAAACGTCATAACAAACACATAATAATTATAGAGAAAAGGAACAAACAGAATTAACAATGCAAAGCTGAAACATAATAAGTAAATTATACATACATAAAGATTAATAATAAATGATATCAAATAATAATACATAAATAAAATAATAATAATTATAATAATAATAATCAAAATAAAATAATAATAATTCAATGAATAATAATAATTCAATATAATATAATAATATAATAATTAATAATAATAATATATAATATAGTAAATAATACCATAATAATAATAAAAAATAATGAATAATAATAATAATAATAATAATAATAATAAATAATATACAATAATTAATAATAAATACTTAATAATAATTAATAATTAATATAATAAATAATAAATAATAACATATGGAAAAAACATGCATTAACATATAAAAAAAATAATAAATATGATAACATTAAATAGCAAATATGATAAAATTAATGAATAATAATATAATAATAATAATAATATAATAATAATAATAAATAAATTAATGAATAATAATAATATCAATATAATAATAATATAATAATAATAATTAATAATAAATAATAAATAATAATAATAATAATAAAATAATTATAGAATACATAATAATAATAATAATAATAAAATAATAGATAAATATAATACAATAATATACATATAATAATAATAATAATAATAAAGGTTTGATAAGAAAGGTCACCTGATAGAGGACAGAAGAACAGAATCTCGAGAGTGGCTGATTGTATATGAATATTGTGTAATGATTACCTACTATTATAATACCGGTTAAAATTAAATCATAATATTGGACCCATGTATAATAATGTTTATACCAGGTTTCATAATGTATTTTAAATAGATTATAATAGACAAATCAACACAACTACCGTTGTTTAAGCCCAAAAAGAATAAAGCACATTTATGTTACTCAGAGAATAATTTATATATTAGTTACTATCCAAATATTTTAACAAAAACAATCAATAAATACATTTTTTAAAAAAATGAACAAATATTACAGAGCCTGGCGGCCCACACATGGACATTAATAATACTATATAGACCCTTCCATTGAAGCGGTAGAAAATAAATTAGGATACTATTTTATCATCCTTTTATTTTACAATATTATTGTTATCAACTCACGATTCGTATGAGGTCAGATTTATTATAATTATATTTAGTCTCTATTTTTTATTAAATTGCATTCATTATTATTATTAATATATTATTATTATTATTAATTATTCATATTATCATTAGTACTACTCTATCATATCATTATTATTGATTTATTAATGTCATTACTGGCATTAAATAGTAATATTGTTTTTTTATTCTTATATAATTATTATTATATCATTATTATTATATTATTATTATTATATATATTTATTATATTATTTATATTATACATTATTATTATAGTATATTTTTCTAATATACGATATATACTACGTATTAGCTATATCATATAGTATTAAATATATATATACTTAATATATTAATACTAATCCCAATAAAAAAAAAATCAAAAATAGAATTAATGTGTACAAATTTTTCTCATTTAAAAAATAATAATTAAAAATAAATGTAATGACATGGAAACATGCATATTAAACTATAATACTAAAACTTTGAACCGTTTGAAAAAAATATCACTTGAAAACGAATATGATTATTACCTAACTGATTACACAGATCGACCCCTGTCACTCCTAATAAAGAACGTGCACTGACACACACACCAAATCAGCAGAGCTTTGTACACAAAATTGAAAATTGTGTAGAATCAAGAAGATAACGATTTAAGACTGGTGTTTTCACAAATGCACAAGAAGTTGATCGCTATTTCGTATTTAATATATCCTTTTTGTTGAAGACAAACGATTAAAACCATATAAAAATATTAACAACCAACCAGATCAACAATGAAAAGTATGAACATTAAAATGCATTTATATTATTAAAAAAAATTATATTTGGATTACTGATCAATCGAGAAACATAGTAAATTATAATAAAAAAGAATTAACTGCATAAAGATAATGTGGAAAAATATAGCAATGAAAAAAAATACTTACAAAATGAATATAGAAGAGAAACACTTTGGAAAATTTACCTGAAAAAAGAATTTAAATTAACATGAAAGTTTTAAATTTAAGAAAAACAAAACCTTTTAATATTTATTAAAAGATTATAAAAAATATACAAGAAATAAATCCCCACTTCAAAAAAAAATATTATATTAAATATTATTTAACCCTAATTTAAATTAGATAAGAGATATAAGCTAATTTCACAGAAACTTTTTTTCAAAAAAAAATAGAATAAATCACACTAGCATATAATAACAACTTGATACCCGATATACTACCATAACTACGAGTACAGTAACAACACAACCATCTTGAGAAATAGAACAAATAAAGACGTGAAAAAGGTCTAATTATTAGCGACTGGACATCTTAGTCAGTTTATATACAACATCTGAGTAGTGCAATAACACCGAATTAGAAACACACATCAAAAATTAAACAAACAACCCTAAGTATAAGTAGGGTCCAACATCTGTATTATAATACTTTAAAAAATTAAACCCAGTAGACAAAATTATACAACAAAGCTCCCTGATGAAGAGAATGCGCGGCGTAAGTTGGTATCTTTCTTTAGGATATTGCAAATAGTTTCCTTGAGACGAAATAAGAATCCGCTCTTACCAAGAATGAAAAAAAACAACGTTGAAATTGGAAAGTTTATACGCTTCGCAAAACTTATTTAAAAAAAATTCAATATATTTAATGATAGCGAAATGAAAGTGAATTTCTATTTATATGTTTATATAATTATAATATCTAGTTTTTATTATAATAATGTATAAACTATATATAATATATATATACCTTATATAATATATATATCATTAAAATTAGGATATGATATAGATTATATATATGTAATCATATTATATATATACTCAAATATATGATGTTATCATATATAAGCTATACGATCATATATACTAGTCATATATATAACATATAATAAGTAATCATGATATATGACTATTATATAACTATATATATATAAAGAGTATATAGCTATACTCAGATATATAGCAGATCTCTTACTGAGTTTCCTACACTATATAATATTCTTAAGTATATTTATTATTAACTATACTATCATATATAAGTTATATAATTATAATATATAATTATTAATGTAGTACTATTATATATATAATATATTATTACCGATGTATACTAGTACTCTTTTATATAATATCATATGATACTATAATATAATACTATATAAAAAATTTATTTGATACACAATGACTATATAGTAATACTACGTCGACATATGTATAATATTATACTCTAATATATAGATATAATAATTATATCTACTTATTGAAATTATAGTATTACTAGCTATATTAATACTATCTTTTAAGTAGCGATATTATGTATCATATACTAATTTTTATTTATTACATTATCTGATCATTATAAATGCAGACCCCTATATCCTGTATAATATAGATAATTACTTATTATATCAGACTATAATTATATATATACTATATAATAATACAAATAAATATATTCTTATATATTAGTAAGATGATTATATATCACAGCCAAGAGTTCTTTATTAAAATAGCATTTCAAACTATATTAATATAATAATAATTAAATTCACATAATAGAATATAAAATAAAAACTACAGAGAGATTGCTGCCAAAAACAAACATGACAATTTAAGTTGTTAAAGTCAATATGCTGTAAAACCAGAGTTTCCATCTGGATGAGTTAAAAACAAGATTCTATATGTTAATATATACAATCTAAATCATTAATAGTTATAAAATATATATAAAAGTTCTTGAATGGCACTTACTACTACGCCTCATTTATAATGAGATGATATGGGAAAAAAAAGGAAATTCATGACATAGAAATAGGGGAATACCATATAAAAAAATAAATGAAACCTTAATTAATTATACTCATGTACAAGGATTAAAATCTATAGTATATATATTAATTATATATTATATAAGTATATAATAGATATATATATTATTAATATTACTTATATATTTTTTATAAATAGTTATAATTATATAGTATATATATGAAAATCAATTAATTGTATATATATATTATATATATTATATATACATAGTATATATATTTTATACATATATATAAGTATAAATATATATTATATATCTACTTATATATATATAATTATTAGGTGTGTGTTATATTATATATAATATAGATTATATATATTATTATATAATTATTATATATATGAAAAATTTTAATTATATATATATATCATATATATATATATTATATATATATAGTTATATATATATTAATATATATATATATTAATATAATATATATATATAGTTTTATATATATTATAATATATTATATATATATATAATTATATATATATATTTATATTATATATATAATATATATATATATATATATATATTATATGATATATAGATTATATCGTAACAATATCTATGAAGATATGTATAGATGCACCATAAGTTCTTAAAACTATATATATCAATATATATATATAATATTATTATATATATATATATTTAGATAGATATATATTATACTATACTATATATATAATATAATATATATATATATATATATATACTATATATATATAAATAATATAGTGATATAATATATATATATATAATATATATATATATATTATATAAGTCTATTATATATAATTATATATATATTATATAAATTAAGTTACTATATATATATTATACTAGTATATTATATATTATATAGTATTAATATTTTAAATCATATTAATTAATTATTAAATATATTACTTATATAGTGGCGTAATGTGAAAATAAACTGGGTAGGAAAGTTAATTATATATATATATATACATTATATATATATATATAATTAATATAATCATATAATACTAAATAATAATATATATATACTATAGTATACTATATATATATATACTATATATATAGTATATACTATATATTATATAATATCCACACATGGAGTATGGAAAAAAAAATTGGAGTAGCGAATTCATACCTAACTCTTTACCAGCCCATCTAAACAGTTTAGATTTCTATTCATATATATTAATTTATATTATTATTATAATATAAATTTAATAATATAAATTATTTATTCTTAATAGGTTAAAAAAAAACTAGACAAATTTTAATAATTATATAATACCGTTACAAACTATCATTATATTGTCTGATGATAGTTTAGCTTAATGAAATTAATCTTTACAAAAATTGACACTTAATTTTAACCAGAACAATTACATGTAGTCCAGTTAATGTTCTTAGTATTATAGATTTTTATAAACAATGAAAAAATTCGTTGGTCTTTTTCAGATAAGTCTTATTACAACACCGTTTTTCATTCTAATTATTAATCATACAATTAACTGTCTTATCAATTAATTCGCGTATACTTTATATTATGTATGTATATACAGCTAATAACACATTAAAATAAAGCTATGATGTACTAATAATTATTTAAATGATAACAGAATAGAATAGAACATTACGATAAAAAAAGATTTTAAAAAAAACCTGCCACAAAACGCACAACAACTTGTTGTAAGTTTTCAATATCTTCTAGTAAATAGTTAGGGGAAAGAAAACGAAAAGTAAGGGAAGAAAAAATTAATAACGAATATTGGGTTTGAGTAAATGAACAAATTAGTAAACGTGTAGCTAGATTTTTTAGTTAAAAGCAACGGCCTAGGAGACAGAGAATTTATAAATGATTACATTATCTTATAGATATTATTATTTCGCTGGTTGTTCTCTTATTTATAATTATGATAGACAAAATAGCTTCATTTTTCCACTTCGCGCTAGATACACATTTCTAATAATCATACGATTACTATACATCATTTAACATCATT
>JABUQX010125749.1:0-10000 GCA_015478945.1 Trachelipus rathkii
TGATTGAAAATTAATTCTATACTGTATTTTATAATTATGCGGAATTTTTGACTGAAGTATAAATTAATTTGCATGCGTATTAACTATGATTAAGGTATTTTATAATAATTTATAAAATAATAATTAATAATGTAAATCAATATATAGGTTATTAGTTTGGTATTCTATAATGTGGTAATAATTATATATAAATAATATATTTATATTATATATAATAAATAAATAATAATTAATATATAAATAATGTAAGCTTTGATGTTAATTTTTTATATAGAGTAACTGAAGCAAGTGTGTACTCACTGAATGTACATAAGGAGGTCCATCCTTCTTCCATAATAGATAAAGCTCTGAGTATTTCCGACATATTGATCAAGAGTAATCGATTGTAACCCCATTACGATTATACCTACACGCGGCTATAAGCGGCTCACACAATAATATTATATTATAATACGGATGCTCCGAATCTGGAGAAATAATCAGGTCATAATACAGATATTGTCGTGAGTATATTATAATGCCCAACAATATACTGAAATCACATGGTGGAGTTCAGGTATAATAAATTGAGATGAAATAATTTATTTGGTATAGAATAGGATGCAGACAGGTAGCATTATTCATTCGCACGGAGAGATTATTGAGACTCTACATTTTACTTCTCAGAGCACCTGAGATGACCGGCGGGAGGAGGCCAGGAACTCGCTCGGATTATCGATTAATTGTAGGTGTGGCGATATGCTAGGAATAGCGCCAGCAAATGAGTGAGGAACTGCATTGTAAAGAGGTGCCGCGCAGCTGTTCGCGCAGGAAATTGGTGGTTGACCGGAGTATTGAGTCCATTTGTTGTGCCGTCACTATTTAAAGAGATACATATGATTGTTATAGATATCCTAATTAATACTAAATTTGACCCTATATTGTATATTTAAAAGAAATGCAACGTTTTTTAAAAAAATTTTCGTTAAAATATTATTTGGAGACAGTATGGTGTATATAACGGATACTCAGAGCAAAGAAGGTATAAATTTATGTAATAACACGATTTGTAGAAAGATAAGGCTTTTTAAATTTCATACTTCTCACTATAATCTATCAATTTTCTTCTTCTGTAGCTACTAATGAACTTTTTAGTGATATTCCTATAGCCGCTAGCTAGTAGATCAGGGGCTCTGATGTTCGGGACTGGGTGGAGGGAGATATAGTCGTATATTTAAACTCACTCATTATTTGTACACATAAGCTTGGCGTTTATTCCTCCCCGCCACTTATGGTCATTGGTAGGTTCTTGTATATGGAGGAGATTTATAACTATGCCCGGTATCGAGCATATGTAGATAGGGTGAGCGGACACCGATCCGATGGGTACTTGCAAGTTAAGGAGAATTTTGGGGAGGGGGAACGCTGAGCGTTCGATAACTTAAGAGGACATAGATAATGGGTGGCTGAGGGATGAGATGGGTCCCAATTTGTGTACTCATTGAGGTTGGGGGGGTAGACTAGAGAGACAGCAGTGTCCACATCGTACGCTTTATCATTGAGGGACCCTGATAGAGGACAGATGCTAATCATACTTATAATCCTTTAATATAAATCTAAATTATATAAGCGGATGTTCCTATATAAGACTTAAAAACCTTACGTCGTAAATTCCTTCAATAAAATTATTTAATCGAACAATAACAAAGATGGGAGCTATTAAAATTTAGTAAAAGTCGATAAATAAGTATATTAAAAGATAAGGGCACCTAAAATCTAGCTATATAGAGAGTTTTCCCAATTACAGCGTTTTGGAAAAAATATTGGGGGAGGGGTACGAATATCGTGTGTGATTTTAGAATAAATCTTATAATTTCTGTGGCGGTATAAATGATGTATTTATATGCTTAATTGCGAATATTAATAAATAGATATTAATTTTAGTTAGGCTTCATGGGACAAAGTATTAAGTAAAACTTGAACGTCAACTGACGTCGTACTATCTCAGCTGCTTTAGCAGAAGGCCTCTTTGTAGGTCATCTTACTGTCTATACACTTAAATTTATGTATCATATGATTTAAGTAAAACTTTTCTTTAGAGCTAATTAGCCGAGTGTGGATATAATATAAGAATCTTCGTATGCTGTCAATAATGTTTCATTTGAGATTTTAACTATATTACATATCATAATGCATTACCCCGGTGTCACGTGTATATTATAGACTGAATAATTTTTGATAGGGATCCATAAAAGATTATTAAATTAATATCAGATACAATAAAACGTGTTGGTACTTAAACAATGTATTTTGAAGAGAATTAAATATTATTTTAAATATTTGTTTATAATAAAAAAAATAATGCGAATTTTGGGGTAAAATAGAATTAAAGTTTTTGGGTTTTGACTTGTACGGAAGAGGAGCACTTTTGCGCATTATTCAATGAAAAAGTTAAGGTAAATATATTTAATGTTATCCTTATATATATACGGTAACCATAAAAGAAGTACGTTCGTTAATTTGTTGGCCGAAATTTCCTTTTAATCACTCGATCAAAATATAACCTAGTGTTTTATCATATCTTACATTTGCCGGATTTTTTGAATAATTATTTAATATTAGGGATTAAATAAATAGCCTAATAAATAAATATTCATACGTGGGTCTCCCTACACGAGGACTGAGAAGTCTTTATAATTATGTAGATATATTATAACAAGCGGTATTCGTCACGATTTTTTTATAGTACCTCTCGCTCAGGTTTCTCAGCAGTCTTTGATGCGGTACCTTCATAAAGTTATACATTTATGCTAAAATCATTTATAGCTTTTTTTTTCTTTCTAATTTTTTCTGTCGATGAGAATGGGACTCCTTTTGCTTTTTATAGTGGGTCTTTTAATACAACATGAAAATAAAAAAGAAATATTTGCCAGTAAATTATAAGCTTTTTATTTAGGGGTTTAACAGATAAATTATTTATCTAAGAAATTTGGGCAAAATTTTAGCGGGAAAGTCCTGTACGTTAAGCAATCTATGAGTAACGTTCGCTCCTCGGTGGTATTTTAATAGGGATATATTAATAAAGTCATTTTCTATATTGAGATTGATGTGTATTCATTAAATTATAATGTCTATGGGAATTTTGAGGACTTTGCTAGTGGTTGGTACTTTTATATATCTTGTAACTAGATGGTAGTTAATATTTAATCCTCCTAGAAAATCAAAATTGTCGTATATTTTTTTTTTAATAATTATATTTTATTATCTTAGCTATATATTAATATTTGACCTTTCATATAGATGAGTGGTAGGAGAAGTATTGTTCTTGGTTCCATGTATAGTAGGATGTTTGGACCTCTGACTCCGCCCACGGCAGTATTGGTGAGACGAGTTTTGACCGGCCAATGAGGGCAATCGGCTGAGAATACTATAGCGACTGACGTAGGTGCTATTAACTTGGTGATGAATGAATGTGCACCGATAGATCTGTCTTGTCGAAATGAAAATAGTAGTCGCACTGAAGCGGCCATATTGGAAATTGCCAAAATAAATTTAGTAACAACGTTTGATAAAAATGCAAAAATATTATTCTCGCATTTCAAGCGAGATTTGGACTTTGAAGAAATTAGACAGCACCAACAGTCAGATAAATACCTTAATGATCTGATGGCGAAGAGAGAGAAAACAACTTTGAAGTTAATAAGGCAGAAATTCTTTTATAACAAAAAGGAGATAGAATTAGTGGTCGATGTCTCTTTAAACTATTCGCGCGTTTTTGTGCCGGAAAAGAGTGTGCAGAAGGTAATTAGCGAATACCACAATAAAGGACACTTGGGTGTGAATAAAACCCTCCTGAGCATAAAAAATGAATTTGTGTTTCAGCACATGCATAAAAAAATAAAACAGTTTATCCGCACGTGCTCAGCATGTCAAAAAAATAAAACCGTACCAGGCATAAGTCCTGATTACGGTGTTTTTAAAGAAGTGACGAAGAAGTTTCAAGCCGTTCATGTTGACATACTGAAGTTACCTAATGCAAGAGGATACAAATACCTACTTACCTTAATTGACCGCTACAGTAAGTACTTGTTCGCTGTGCCTCTTAAAGAAATAAATTCGGGAGAAATATTGAATGCATTCATTCACGAGCTATTTCCATTCTGTGGAATTCCTCAGGTAATTATTTCGGATTTAGGTGCGAATTTCACTAGTCGCTTGTTTGAGGAAGTGTGTAGGGCCGTGGGAATGGAGCACCGGACTACGTGTAGCTCAAATCCTAGATGTAATGGCCTCCTGGAGGTAAGTCATAGGAATTTGCTGGCTTGTCTGAGATGTATGTTGCAGGAACATGATTTAAGCCCCTCCGACTGGCCGAGCCTCTTACCTATGGTGTTATTCACTCTGAGGCTCGCGCCGATAACAAAGAACGGTCTTAGTCCCGCAAACTTGATGTTTGGCCAAAATATAGCAATACCTAGTGGATTAGTTGATCCTGCTTCGGAAACGGCCCCAATAGAGTATAATGCATATGTTAAAAAGCTAGCCGCTCTTTTAGCGCAGCCGCTGGCGCCACACACCAATTATAAAAATCGACACGTCTTTGTGCCTAAAGGGTTGCATGAGGCAAAATTTGTCGTGGTGCGGCAGACACAGTTTAATGTCGGCAAACTAGCTCCCCGCTATGTCGGCCCTTTTAAAGTTATAAAAGTTAATAAACAGAACGTACTTATCGAAAAAAATGGGAAACCTCATTTAGAAAATTTAAGAAACGTTCGCATATATTATAACTTAGTAGATTTAGAAAAAAAAAAAAAAAAAAAAAAAAAAAAAAGTAAATAAATAAATAAAATAAAATACTAATCCGTTTTCTTTCAGATGGTAAAAACGCCTAAAGTAAAGGTGTTACATAGAAATGAAGAATTGCCTCCAGTAGGAGAGCTATTATGTTAGGTGAAAATTATTGTTTTACTCTCTAACTTTAGTAGCCACTGTCTCCTCTATCCTAAACTTTTTTACAAAATTGTCAGAAGGGGGTGTTACAGGCAACTTTTGAGATAACCATTATGTACCGTACTCGTTACATTGTATAAAATTTATAAAGGATATATGTAAGTGCTACCAAGATTTCTGGTACACAGTTGGAAGAAAACCTTGTATAAGTCCTGTTGTAAAAGCCGAAATAATTGTTGCCTTCTTTCTTGTTGTGTATTATCCAAGGTCACCGAGGTGCCTCTGGCTCCCAAAACGCCTGTGCCAAATGGCATAGAGTTCAGTTAGAAAATGTAGATCAGAGTGCGAACATCTTGACGCTCTCTCGGTCATAAAATTGATATTGTAATGGTAATTAAATTGAAAGTATTTTAAAAACAATTAAATTTTGAACTGTGAAATATCTTAATGTGTGTTCATGTAAAATAGTCATTAGACATAATTAATAAAGAAATAAATAAAGAACGTTTCACTATTCCAAAACTATTTTATTATTTGCTATATCAAAGTGATCTCTTGAATAGGGCCAATTAATCATTATAGAGATCAGTCTTTGTACATAGTTATATATTATATATATATAATATATATATTTATATATATATAATTATAAAATATATATATATATATATATATATAGATATATATATATATATATATATATATATATATATATATATATATAATATATATAAGTTTAAAGTTTCCTTTGTTTACCTAACTGATTATTAAATGTTATGAAAGGGTAATTTTAGTTTCTTCAAGTTTCTTGCCATTGGTTCTAGTCCCAAGAATATGAAATTCAATTAATTTTTAAATTTTTTTAACCATCGTTTTTTTTATCAGAAAATATATATAATATATACTAATTAACATATATATATATATATATCTATTGTAAATATATATATATATATATATATATATATATATATATATATTATATATATAATATATATATAATATATATATATAATATTACAGTTACACCCAACCGTCACAGGCAGAACACTGATCTAGGAAGGGGTGGGCTCAAGACGGAGCCAAGAAGGGAAAGCTCAACACTCACTACGACTGACCAGTGACCGAACCTGGGTTCTTGCTTAGTTTGCAGAGTTTTATATATATATATATATATATATAATATATAATACATAATATATATATATATATATATATATATATATATATATATAATATATATATATATATATATATATATATAATTATATATATATATTATGCCAAATTTATTTTTCAATTAATTTCCATCCTTGTCCTACAAGGTTAATAAAATTTCAATTTTATTATTAAAAAGTTATTAAATTAATTAAGGTCAAAACCTCCGGCCAGAGATGCCGGAGACGTAAGAGTTCTCACGGCCGAAGCAAGGAGAATTGGTTATAAAAGTCGGATCTTCAGCCTTGTTGGGCGGAGCCGGAGTGGAGCCAGTGAACGAATCTCTGGTGCATCACTAATGTATATATATATATATATATATATATATATATATATAATATATATATATATATATATATATATAATATATATATATATATATATATATATATATATATATATATATATAAAAAGCAAAAAAAAAAAAAATTTCTTAATAAATTCATAATTATTATTATTATTATTATTATTATTATTATTATTATTATTATTATTATTATTATTATTATTATTATTTTATCATTATTAAATTATAATACTTATTATTATTAATTATATTATTATTATTATTATTATTATTAATTTAAGAAAATAAATCCTAGAATAATAATTCATGCAAGTATAATTATTATCGACAAAAAAAATATTCTATAAAAAAAAAATTGACTCGAGGCGTTTTTATCGTCTAAATCGGATTATGAAAATCTTGTTCGAGAAATTAAAATTATAATCATTGTTCTTATTATTAGCTTTTATTTATCATATATTAGTAGCTAATTGATTTACGAATTATATAAATATATATATATATATATATATATATATATATATATATAATATAATATATATATATATATATATATAATATATATTATATTATATATATATATATATATATATATATATATTTTATATATATTATATATAATATATATATATATATAAATATATAATATATATATATATATATGTATATATATAGTATAATATATATATATATAATAATATATAATATATATATATATATAATATATATATATATATAAATATATATATTATATATATATATATATATATATATATATTACAGTAATTATTATTTTGCAATTATAATTAAAAAAGAGTAGTTTTTTTTCTTTTACTGAATAAATATAGTCGTGTTGAGAAATAATTTTGTATTCCATATTGTATTGATCACGACTTTGTTTGGCCATTCGCTGGAATTTTCCGTACAGCACCGCACTATATTAGAATTAGCGCACCACGCTAATCACCGAGCCTGTATGTTTCAATGTGCACCACTCCAGCACCTCACCGCACCGCACCGCACCGCACCGCTATATTTTTAAAAAGCAACGCACTGGGGAACTGTAATTTTGTGCTGTACAGCACTGCACCGTAAATGGTGCTTTGGCCAACTCTAGGGGCTACCCAATCTTAATTCTTAAGTAGCCGGGACTTCCGAAATGGGGTTGCCTTATTTTGTCAGAAAGGGAACCCGTCCGATTATGATATGCTGTTGCAGAAACGCATGGGGCTGCTCTAAAATCTTAACAGTTACACAACAAAGTTTATAAGTAAAAAAAATCAATTGAGAGAGAGAGAGAGAGAGAGAGAGAGAGAGAGAGAGAGAGAGAGAGAGAGAGAGAGAGAGAGAGAGAGAGAGAGAGAGAGAGAGAGAGAGAACAGGATGTTTTTGCGTATTAGAGACATAATTATTAGGATGTTATTCTGCTTAACAATTATGGTAAAGCTTCAGCTATGCCTCTTATGTCTGTATTACTTATGAATAATGTGTGGAAGAATTCAAACATATATACATCTTTCAAAAGGAAAGACTGAAAATTTTATTTCAGCTAAAGATCTCAGCTAAAGATATCGACATTATATTATATATATAATATATATAATATATATATAAATTATATATATATATATATTAGTATATATATATATATAATATATATATATATATATATCTATATATATATATATATAAAAAATATATATATTTATATATATATATATATATATATATATATATATATAATATATATATATATATATATATATATATATATATATATATATAATATATATATATATATATATATATAACTATATATATATATATAAATGTCACCCCAGAGGGGAAAAGGAACATAACATCCAGCGGAGTTGATTGTGTCAGATAAGTAAATGAATGTCAAAGGTCTCAACATACACTGTTTTAATTGCTTTTAGATAAATAGATAAATATAAATAGACGATTGGAGCGAACTCTCTTTATTCAAAGGAGGAGGAAGGCGAATAGATAGTTTAGAAGTAGATAGTTTAGAAGAGATGCAACGGTTCGACTGGTAGAAATAATTGCGAAGAGACTCATAACGGGAGAGTTGCTAAGTAGTAAAGCTTAAGGCTCCGCCATTTCAAGAAAAATTGCGTGAGTGGGATCACCTCAGATATGCGAAGTATATTTCATACAGAGGAGGGAGACACTGCTATACAAATCAAGCAACTGAGGTGGAGTGAAGAGGTTCTGAAAATATATCAGAACACCTAATCTTATTTGTTTAGTTGAGAAATAATAATCTATTATTTATAAAAAGATTCTATTATTTCCAAGAAAGATTCTATTTTAAATGAAGATTTTATTATTTAAAAGAAAGATTCTATTATGTTAAATAAAGATTCTATTATTTAAAAGAAAGATTATATTATTTTAAATAAAGATTCTGTTATATAAAAGAAAGATTCTATTAATTTAAATAAAGATTTTATTATTTAAAAGAAAGATTCTATTATTTCCAAAAAAGATTCTATTATTTCCATCAAAGAATTTATTATTTCCAATAAAGATTCTATTATTTCCAAGAAAGATTCTATTATTTCCAAGAAAGATTCTATTATTTTCAAGAAAGATCACGAAAAATGAAAATAAGAAGAATATTAGGACAAGAATATTTGAGTCCTGTGTTTTTCTCTTAAGTTGTGTAAGAAATTAAGAGATTATTTCGAGTGGATAGATAAATAATGGGATTAAGTTTTTGAGAAACTGAAAACAGCAAAGGTTTCGTTGTATCAGTTAAAAATGCCAAAAAGATTATAAGTCCTTTGTTCCAAGCCTATCCTCCTGGCATCAAGTAATTTTGTTTGAGTTGGAGGCCTTTTAAAAAGAAAATAATAGTTTTTTTCTTTTCGTTTTTTACAAGTAACACTGCCACTCACTTCCAAAGCTCTATTCAAGGTGGAGGGGTTGTACTTATTTTGCATCAGAATAAGACGAAGATAAGCCCAAATAGAAAACAATTCACATTCTCTCACCCGGCCAGTTACGACCCCTTTTCTCTCGCTTTGTTGGGGGAGCGCTGTTCCACTGAGCTACCGGGCGACTAATCAGTTTAAGATTGGGTATGTGGTGAAGTTACAGATAAGAGAAGAGCAATTCACATTCTCTCACCCGGCCAGTTACGAACCTTTTTCTCTCGCTTTGTTGGGCGAGCGCTCTTCCACTGAGCTACCGGGCGACTAATCAGTTTAAGATTGGGTATGTGGTGAAGTTACAGAGGAGATTAATAAAACGTAGGAAAGGAGTTGTGGATAGAACAATCCCTTAGGAACACTACTATTAATAGTCGTCTGCAACAACTTTTATGGAACGCAGAAGTGGCAAATTGGGAAAGGTTTCTGAGAGAATAAACACAGAAAGAGAAAAGTTTAGAAATCAAAGTTTTGTGACAGGCTCTGTCGAAAACCTTCAATAAGCCCAGTGCCATCGAAGTGCCATACCAAATATTCAAATAAATTTTAAAGTGCAAAGAAAAATGAGTCTGAGAAGAAAAAAATCATATGT
>JABUQX010125749.1:15000-20000 GCA_015478945.1 Trachelipus rathkii
TGTCCTAACATTTATCACTCTGCCTCTGAAAGGATATCGGTAAATGTTTCAGCTGTTCCTGGATATGTCCTCTGTCTTCTGTCCTCATTTATCCTCCTCTGAGGATATCGGTAAATGTTTGGCTGTTTCCTGAATATGTCCTCTGTCTTCTTTCTCATTTATCCTCTGCCTCTGAGGATATCGGTAGAAAATATTTGGCTGTTTCCTGGATATGTCCTCTGTCTTCTGTCCTCATTTACCCTCTGCACCTCTGAGATATCAGTAAATATTTGGCTGTTTCACAAGATATAATCTCTATATTTCTGTCTCATTTTATCCTCTGCCTCTGAGATATCAGTAAATATTTGGCTGTTTGCAGATATGTCTCCTGTCTTCTGTCTCATTTATCTCTGCTTACTCTGAGGATATAAAGTGTTAAAAATGTTTGGCTGTCTCCTGAATGTCCTCTGTCTTGCATGCTCATTTATCCTCAGCCTCTGAGGATATCGGTAAATGTTTGGCTGTTTCCTGGATATGTCCTCTGTCTTCTGTCCTCATTTATCCTCTGCCTCTGAGGATATCGGTAAATGTTTGGCTGTTTCCTGGATATGTCCTCTGTCTTCTGTCCTCATTTATCCTCTGCCTCTGAGGATATCGGTAAATGTTTGGCTGTTTCCTGGATATGTCCTCTGTCTTCTGTCCTCATTTATCCTCTGCCTCTGAGGATATCGGTAAATGTTTGGCTGTTTCCTGGATATGTCCTCTGTCTTCTGTCCTCATTTATCCTCTGCCTCTGAGGATATCGGTAAATGTTTAGCTGCTGCCTGGATATGTCCTCTTTCCTCTGTCCTCATTTGTTCTATCCTCTACTGAGGATATCGGTAAATGTTTGGCTGTTTCCTGAATATATGTCCTCTGTCTTCTGTCCTCATTTATCCTCACACTTTCACTCTGAGGATATCCCGGTAAATGTTGGCTGTTTCCTGGATATGTCCTCTGTCTTCTGTCCTCATTTATCCTCTGCCTCTGAGGATATCGGTAAATGTTTGGCTGTTTCCTGGATATGTCCTCTGTCTTCTGTCCTCATTTATCCTCACTCACTGAGGGATATCAGTAAATATTTGCCTGTTTCCTGAATATGTCCTCTGTGCTATGCCTCATTTATCCTCACACCTCTGAGGATATCAGTAAATGTTGGCTGTTTCCTGAATATGTCCTCTGTCTTCTGTCCTCATTTATCCTCTGCCTCTGAGGATATCGGTAAATGTTGGCTGTTTCCTGGATATGTCCTCTGTCTTCTGTCCTGTTTGTCTCTACCTCTGAGATATGGTAAATGTTTGGCTGTTTCTGAATATGTCTCTGTGTCTTCTGTCTTCATTTGTCCTCTGCCTCTGAGGATATCGGTAAATGTTTGGCTGTTTCCTGGATATGTCCTCTGTCTTCTGTCCTCATTTATCCTCTGCCTCTGAGGATATCGGTAAATGTTTGGCTGTTTCCTGGATATGTCTTCTGTTCTCACTTAACCTAAACCTCCTGAGATAATAGGCAATGTTTGGCTGTTTCTGAATATGTCCTCTGTCTTCTGTCCTCATTTATCCTCTGCCCTCTGAGATGTCGGTAAATGTTGCTGTTTCCTGGATATGTCCTCTGTCTTCTGTCCTCATTTATCCTCTGCCTCTGAGGATATCGGTAAATGTTTAGCTGCTGCCTGGATATGTCCTCTGTCTTCTATCATTGTCTTCTGCCTCTGAGGATATCGGTTAATGTTTAGCTGCTGCCTGGATATGTCCTCTTTCTTCATTTGTCCTCTACTTCTGAGGATATCGGTAAATGTTTAGCTGTTTCCTGGATATGTTTTCTGTTCTCACTACCAAAAGACATAGGTTACCTACCCTGATCTAGAATCTTTTTTAGACTTTAAACTGTAAATGTTTAGCAGTTGCTTGGATTTGTACTCTGTCTTCTGTCTCCACATTTGTCCTATGCCTCTGAGGATATCGGTAAAGGTTTAGCTGTTGCCTGGATATGTCCTCTGTCCTCTGTCCTATGTACTCTATCCTTTGTCTTCAATTGTCCTCTTCCTCTGAAGATATCGGTAAATGTTTAACTGTGGCCTGGATATGTCCTCTGCCTCTTAAGATATCGGTAAATGTTTAGCTGTTGTCTGGATATGTCCTCTGTTCTCGGGCCTTATTTGTCCTCTGCCTCAGAGGATATCGGTAAATGTTTATTTGTTGCCTGGATATGTCCTCTTCCATCGTTTGTCCTAGGCCTCTGAAGATATCGGTAAATGTTTAGCTGTTGCCTGTATATGTCCTCTGTCCTCTGTCCTCGGACCTCATTTGTTCTTTTCCTATGAGGATATCGGTAATTGTTTAACTGTTGCCTGGATATGCCCTCTGCCCTCATTTATCCTCTGCCTCTGAGGATATCAGTAGATGTTTAGCTGTTGCCTTGATATGTCCAGCCTTTTAATGGAAACTTTCACAAAACTTTTTTTTTCCCAAACTTGCTCCATTTTGTCCGGTCTTTCTCTACATGTGTAGACTCACATTTCTCATTCTTTCTTTTCGTTATATATATATATATATATATATATATATATATATTATATATATATATATATATATATATACTCTATATACTTCTTTATATATGTATATGTAATATATATATATAGAAATTTAAGCCCTTATTCTGGTAAATATTTATAAAGAAGGTTTATTTCTTTAAGTTTAAATATATATATATATATATATATATATATATATATATATATATAAAATAAATATAAAAATCCTCTGTAATCGTTAATTTTTTCCTCTTAACAATATTTCTAAAAAATAAATCCATATATATATATATATATATATATAATATATATATATATATATAAGTAAGGGTTTATAAGTTTCAGACACATTAAAAATAAGATTGTATAAGAGAAGAATATGTATATAAATATATATATATATATATATATATATATTATATATATATATATATATATATATATATATATATATATAACTTACTGTATATATGCTATAAATATCTTTATCTACGAGTATGCATAATTTATTCCTTTGTCATTAATATTTATTTGCTGCTTGTTTAAATGATTTTTTTTTTGTCTAAACTTTAATCCATTTAGTTTTAGTTTTGTCAAATTTAAATAATTTACAGGGGATTCAAACCCCTAAACTCCGTACTCTATGCTCAACGTTCCAAGGCACGAGAGAGAGAGAGAGAGAGAGAGAGAGAAGAGAGAGAGAGAGAGAGAGAGAGAGAGAGAGAGAGAGAGAGAGAGAGAGAGAGAGAGAGAGAGAGAGAGAGAGAGAGAGAGAGAGAGAGAGAAAAGCTGTATATAAAATTTAGTTAGATTTTAGTGCCAAAATTTCAAAAATTCCTAATTTAAATCCCAGTATTTAAATGCCAAAAATATCCTAGGTTTAAATCCCAGAATTTAAATGCCAAATTTAAATCCCTTAAGAGCGAAGCGAAATAAGTACGCTATAATCTTAACTCTTATCATCTGGGTACGAAAATCTCTTAAAAAGACCTTCGAATTTTGTTTATGTATTAAAGGATACGTGTTTCGATTTATAAAAACGAGACAAAATTAATTTATTAAATAAAAATCACGTGTGGAGCATTTGCATAAGTTCAAGGTTATTATGAATAATTTAAAAGGGAGTGAGAGGAGAGAGAGAGAGAGAGAGAGAGAGAGAGAGAGAGAGAGAGTTTAATTAAACTCTTAAAAGGGTAAATATGCTTTGAAAGTAAACAGGAGAATAATTTTAAGAGTTTAAACTCTTCGTACTATATATATATATATATATATATATATATATATATATATATATATATATATATATATATATCTTTAATATATATATATATATATATATATATATATATATATATATATATATATATATATATATATATATATATATATATATATATATATATATATATATATATATGTATATATATATAATAATATATAATATATATATATATATATATATATATATATATATATATATATATATATATATATATATATATATCGTTTAATTTTATTTAGAGGAGGTTGCTGTTGAGGAGGGGTGGATGGGTACACAGGGTACTCTGTTCTTCACCGACGAATACCGTAGCTTATGCCATCCCTCCTTCAGGCAGTCGTGAACCTAAGAGAATCCCAGCAGTATGCCGCTTCCTGGAGAGACTCGTAACCCTTTCTTTCTTCTGTACGATTTTGAGTTTCAAATTTTATAAATACAGAAATCGTAACTCTGAAATTTTAAGGGTTTTCCGAGGCTTTATGATGGACGAGCAGGAATAGACATATCAGTCATGTCTACTGTAGTGTTTATCGAATTATAAGTAAGGGTAGCTTCAAAATATAAGAACTATTTATAAATACATCTAAATATGAGGGGGTACGCATGTTCACAAAGAAACACAAGCACGCACACTACACACACATATATATATAATAATAATAACAACAATAACCATATATCTATATATATATATGCTGTATATATATATATATATATATATATAATATATATATATATATAGGAGTTTAAGATGAGGAAACTTTCGGGGAATAGAGTTAGGGAAAGGGTTGTTTTGATATAATAGATAAGATTTATAAGTTATAACCCACACATAAAATCATCCAAATTTGTTCCTTACGTAACTTATGCATAAAATTTACTTTTGAATGTTTTATTTGTGTGGCTTATAAGACTCATTATTATACATTTCATTGCATAATATATTATGAAGCATATTCATATATTCATGTGATTATATTTATTGTATGAAAATATGTTTATATTATGAAAGATTTTAAATATTTTAATCCGCTTAATGATGTGTCATAATGAGTGAAATTTTGAGTGGAAGGGACTGTGACCCCAAATAGGACCCCCACGTCCACATACCCCAATAGTACCCCCACGTCTACACACCCCAATAGGACCCCCAAGTTCACACACCTCAAT
>JABUQX010125750.1:0-5000 GCA_015478945.1 Trachelipus rathkii
AGGAGAAGAGTATTAATTATTCAGGTATTAGTACCGGGCTAAACTTCGTGCTGGTATGGGTAGTATACGAGTACTTGTGCTCTTTGTCTAGATCTTGTTGAGAGTTGACTCCTACCGTCAATTGCGAGGCCACTTATTCCTATAACGGTTTTGTGTCTTCGGGTAGGGTGGCGGAATCTTCTGTTCCGTTTTTAACCTTACCTTACTCCCTATCTATATGTATAGTACGCCGTGAATGTAGGTATAAGTATTATTATCCTCTTTTCTAATAAGGTAACATATATAGTAAGCCGTGAAGATATATGATATACTTATAGTAAGGTTATGTACTATCGTGGATATTATATATATATACCCTTACCGGCGCCGCTTACGCCTAGGTAGGTGCTTAGTGTCTGCGCCATGGTTTTCTGTGTGGATTCTATGTATCACTATTTACAAGTGTTACGCTTGACGGTTAGCTTATCCTTCTTTCCTGCTAACCTATATGCTAGTTTATCTGTATGGATATTCACTTATTCCTATTTACTGTGTTATTCACTGGTACTTTATACCTATCCCTCTCATCCGTTATGCTGACTGTATAGCTCCTCTGCGTCTTTGCCTTCGTTTGAGTAGAGCTTATACGAGCTGTAGAACCACTTTTCGCTCTAACACGAATTTGACTCAAATTCCCTATATATTATTACTTATAGATTACTGGGCTCTCTAGTTAGTAGAGTTAGGTGCCACTTATAACTATATTATCTTATAATATATTATATATATTCTATATATATATCTATAATCTATATCTTATATTATCTTTATCTTACTATATCTCTTTTCTATATATATATATATATTATTTATATCTATTATATATATTAATATATACATATCTCTACTATTATATAATTAATATATTAATGAACACTTCTAGACATCGTTCTTTCTACACGCTACACAATTAATGTTGGTGGGGCATACTAGAGCAGCACGATCTATTTAATGTTAAGATGTGAACGTGTACCATTTATCACACCTTTACATCGTGCACTATTCATGTTTTCGAGTTCAACGTTGTGTACATAGAGCTTATTTGTTAATACTTCTTTCGCATAAAGGTTGAAGATTAACAGGACTTATAACCGTACGAAAGTTGTGTAAACATTACGTTTTCCCACTCACGTAACTGTCTACGCGTTCTAAGTCTGTTAGAAATTTAATTTACGATAGAGTTTACTACGATATAGAAATCTAAATGTTTCTTAACCTGTCGCAGTATTAAGAATTTAGTATTATATACGTATCGTCACGTTATTTTCGAACGTTAAACAATAATACAGCCATTACTGTTTTTATGTAGCCAAAAATTTCCTAAACGCTCACTCTCAATGGCTAATACGAAAAAGTGATAGTTTTATACATCTTCAGAACTACCGCTCACTGGTTATTGTTGCCTTCTCAGGTAATTAGAACTATGTTTGATTTACTCGATTTTCCTTTGCGCTTTTTGCTGTGAGCACTTCTTATTTCTCACTTATCTTGTATTCTTCTGTGTGATATGGAACCACAAGCATGAATGTATATCTGTACGTCTGCTTTTTTCTATAGTATTGATATCCCATTACTTTTCCTGCGTGTCCACGTTGTAGTCAATGATAACTTTGGAAACATCTAGTCCTTCTCTTGCGATTAATGTGAATCAAATAATATATAGAATCTAAGGCCTCATAAGCGTTTATAATTTATCACTAAAAAAATAATATACACAACTATTTATGTATTAAAACTTCTATTTTATGACATATCCTATATTATTTTATTATTTTTACAATTAAATATATTACTATCAGGGCTGTAATCTCACCGTAAAGTACATGTCCATAGATTTTCAATAAGCTTATAATTATATAACATATATAGCGTTATAATATATTAACATAATTATCAATAAAGCAATATTCATTACACAAAGTGAAGGTTTTGAACACTAGATAAGTTTTTTTCCTAACATAATTATTTTCAAATTCTATAATGTTCACTCCCTTTAGTTTATAGGGATACAATATTCAGTACTACTCGAATAATTTTATTTCAATTCTCCACTCCAAACATTGGTTTACAGTATCACGTGAGTATTGAGCTAGGATACGGCCATGGTTCCAAATTCATTTATGCGTTTCTAATCTCTGCGTTAATTACATTGGAGTACTAGATACCCCATTAGGAAGTTAACAATTAACGCATACTATATGGCGTTAAGTCCGTAGGGACCGGGGGAGACCTATATAGATATATATATGAGTCTAATGTTCGTCTGGACTTTTTTTATATATAATGACACCCAATCGATATTGGGTAAGTAAGTCGTTATCAATATATATATCATTCCACTACTCTAGCACTATTAATTGACTTCCATATAAGTTAAGGTAGGGGCTCCATCTTGCTTAGCCATAATAGATATAAAGTTTTATCCGCTTTACATATTACTCTAATTAATTGATGGAAAATGAGCTCATATTTGTTGTACATATCGAGATATATGGAGATCCCTGTTTAACGTATTATTTTCGTTGCTCTCTGTCGAAAAAGAAAGGTCTCCTGTATCTATGCAATGGCTTCGGGTGTATCTGGGCAGCTTAGAAATAGTCTTTAAGCCTTGGTGCGGGAATCAACTCACTCGTTTGGTGTTTCTACTCTCTCTATTTAGTTTGAACTCCTTGCAGACATTTTATCTCAGGTAATCACCGATCCATGAATACGGGAACATTGACCTCGGACTAATTCAGGATACCTACCATATTCATCATCCTGAGACATGAAGCAGCACGTGGAATCTCTCATCTGATAAAACCATCACTACACGATCTTTATGGATCACGGCATTATATTATGTCGTGTCGATCCTATTAGAGTTACTGCACACTTTACGACTCAATGCAGGTCTCATCGTGTTAATATGCCTTCCGAGTGAGGGAGCACAATTAGACGATCAGTAGGCTGGGGTGTTCATGAAGTTCATGTGAGAGCCATACTTGGGGATTAGCACTACTTGAAAGCGCGGTTAATTTCAGGGCGAAGGTCGTCTGGAAGAGTAATCGCGAGGTTCATCCCGCTATGAAGCAGCAGTTACCGGCAGGCAGGGAGGAGCAGGAGGCCGTTTGAGGCATAGTGGAGGAGTTGGAGGGGGATTCATAGTTAGGGGAGCTTCCGGTGCCGTCTTTTTGAGCACTCTGGTGTTCAGTTCGATTGTGACACTTGCATCTCCACGAGGGGTAGTTGTCTTAGGTCTATGATATGGATGGATGAGGGCCCTGTGAGAGGTACACTCTTATATTCTGTACAGATCCATTTATGGGCTTATGAGCTACCTTGTATTGTTCATATGCCTTCGTTCTTTTGTAACTACAAGAGACATTTCTCTTGTTCTTGCAATATTATTTGCGAGTATTACTTTAAACCAATCGGCGAGAGATTGTTTATTGTCTACTATTTGTGTATTGATCTATCACATTGTGTATCGTATATTATATACTCGATTAAATCTGATTATTTTATTTTAATTCACTTACGTTTGATTATTTTACGTTATTATATTATTCAGTTATTTATCATATACTCTTTTATTATCAAATTATTATTGTATGTGAATCTATTCCATTGATTATAGTCTATTTTTATTCGCAATTCTCATGACTTTCATTGTCTCTTATATTTGTTATAGATTTTTTAGTTGTTCATGTCTGCTACGCTTACTAAATGAGAGATTATGTCATCTCTATCATTCATGTAATTTGTCTATGTCTTCGTAATATTATTATTTTTAGTCGCGTTATTGTCGACGCTTATTAATTTTTATTCTAGTGTTTATATAACTCTGTATCTGTTGAGCTATATAATTATTAGTTGCTCTATATATCTGAAATCTATTGCTACTTTATCTAACTTCACTTTGTAATTGATATTTGTTATATATTAGTATATGGATAATGGTATTCCATTATTTTTCATGCTGTTTTTATAATTTATATATATTTTTTTATTTATTATTAATTTTTTATATTATTATTATTATAATATTATGCATTGAAACTGGGATCATTCTTTTTTTATTTACGATATAAGAACACCCGGTATTGTAATTATATACTTTAATTTAAATAGGTATCTTATTACTGATCTTTATGGATTAGTAATTACTTTTTCAAGGTACATATGCGATGCAAATTATATGTCATATCATTGACTCTTTATATTTTGTAAAATCACTTCTTATCTTTAATTTATTGTCACTTAGTTATTAGATTCATTAATATCATTTATTAATTATTTGTTATTTGATTACTTATATATTTTTAGTATTAAATTTAAATTTTATAATAAAAGTATATAAATATTCATACTAACTAATTATTATTTACTCTATTAATATATATAATCTTCTATACATATTGTGGAAGATACGATTAATGTTTAATACGATTAACTGTTATAATTCCGAACTATATACTCTTCTTTAATATCGATAAACTCGATTTTATAATAGATTTAATAGTCGTATAATTATTTTATGTTTAATCGATATTTAAAATTAGTAACGTTAACCTTCTCATTAACGGTGCCCACCTTTATATTATTATACACTTTTGTACATATATTAATATATATAATAAACTACTAAGTTTATTTATTGAAATTAAGAAAAAGAACGTTTTTATTATCTTATATATATATATATATATATATATATATATATATATATTATATTTATTAATATATATATTATATTTTTATATTAATATATATTTTGATATATTAAAAAAATCGTTCTTTATTTCTTATTATTATTTATTATATATATTTAATATTATATATATAATTATATAATTATATATTTATTTATATTATATTTATTATTAATATATTTTATATTTATATCTTTATATTATATTAATGATTTATATCATAGAGCTTGATATTGACGTACGTACATTAGTATTTCAGTACATTTT
>JABUQX010125750.1:10000-17500 GCA_015478945.1 Trachelipus rathkii
TGTATTACTTTTTGCTGTAGCTATTGTAGTTTTTGAGATTTTTTTTTTTTTTTTTTTTTTTTTTTTTTTTTTTTCCCGCGAGGCTAAAAAAGTTTGTTTGGATTTCCTTTGGGAGAAAAAGCTGAAAAAATTCACGGTGTACATGTTGTTGACAACGGAAAAAGAACTTTTCGCCTTTTTTCTTAATGTCACATTCAATATTCCATGCGTTACATTTCTCATTCGTCACAATTAATTGGAAATATTGCAAAAAACTTAAAAGTGACCAGTCACTTGAACAAATTTCGTATATGTCATTTACATTCATTTCTGCTAAATACTAATAATTTACGAGTAAAAATATAAATTTATAGTTTAATTTTTTTTGTAAAACAAGTGAAGCTACTTTTCTCTCATTTTTTGGTGTTTTTTATTTTCTTTTAAATTCAACTTCTATTCACATTAAAATAAAAATTGTTTTTATAATCTTTATCGAATATAATCGATATACAGTAAAATTAACAATCATACGATAGGTAAGAAAAAGTACTTCCACCTCATATATATAGTATATATATATTATATATATATAAATATATATATACTATATATAATATATATATATATATATATATATAATATATATATATATATATATTATATAGTATATATATTATATAATATATATATATATATATTATATATATATATATATATATATATAATATATAATATAATTAATATTATCATAATATATATATATATATATATATATAAATAAAAGATAAATTATTATTTTAAAAATTCAAGTGGAGGATCAACAAAATTTTCTATCCAAGTCTTTTAATAAAATTAAATTAATATAATGGGATTTTAGGAAAAATATAACACGTGAAGCCAAGAAAAACCAAATCAGTTTAGTTTTTTTTTATTAATATTTTGGATCTGGAATTAAAAATTATTGAAGCTACTTCTGGGCGAGATTTGATAGTTAAAATGAAATTGAATATATACGGAGGCGGCAGTCAGTGGCAAAATGAAAGACTTTTATTTACATTGATATCAAGGGTCTGGGAACCGATTTCTTTTATTTGTTTCGTTGTCCAATTTCTTTTTCTAACCTCACTCACTTGTTAACTATTATAGCGGACGAGATAGAGTTAATTATTTTATTATTATTATTTTAGGTATATTTACTGTAATTCTGCAATGTTTTTTAAATTTGGGTAGGCCTTATTATGGTCAGTATTATGATGTTTATTGGATAGGTTAGGTTAATATATTTATTATTTTGATCAGTAGTTAACATATTAATATATTTACTATTGGTAATTATTACTTGGTTAAATAATTTATTATATGTCTGTATATATTATATGAATATTGATTATGTTGTGTTGCTTTATAATATCAGTTTATTAATTGTTAGTAATGTATATTACATTGTATTAATTATAGTTGTGTCAGTGATTGGTTATATATTATTGATATATTGAAGTAAAAATAGATATCTTAGTATTAATTATTATTTTGTTTATTATCAAGCTTTGTTTCAATTTGCTTTAATTATGATTATCTTATGTATAACTACATATTTTTTAAATGAATTTAGTTAATGACATCTACTTAAAATGGTTTGATTGAATGAGTATACTTGAGATGTATAGACAATATGAGTTGTATTCGTATATACTTAGTAAATATTGATAGTAATATCTTTTAGTTAATTAAATATATTATTTTATTATTATTATGGTAATCTTAATACTGATTATTTAATTTTAATTATAATTATATTCTTAATTACAATCTTTAATTTTTTATAATATTATTTATTCTTTATAATTTATATAAATGTATTATTATTTTATTTTTTATTAAATTATATTGTGTAATATATTATATTGTATACTTTATTTTTATTATTTATAATATAATATTTATAATTATTTTATTTATTCATTATTTTTTGTTTTAAATTAATATTAATATTCAAAGAAGAATAAATACTTCATTTTGTATTTAAACATTATTGTATTTTATTATTAATTATTTATTATATTATATTATTTATTATTATATATATTTTTATATTATTATATTTTTTTTCTTTATTATTATTTTTTATTATATTATTTTTTTTTTTTATTATATTTTTTTATATTTTTTATTTATTATTCTTTTTTTTTTTATTATATTTATATATATTATTCTTATTTTATTATGAGTTGATTTATTATTATATTTTAATATTATTATATATAAAATTTTTATTGTATTTTTATATTAAATATTTTTCATTATATTAATATAGTCGCATCTCACGAATTATGCTTACAGTGTTATAGTATCATGCTCATTCTACGCAACAGCTCGTATGGGAGTCCAGCTAGGGTTTAGTATATCTATTTGAACCTTTGAGGCGCTTACGGTCATTTTTTCCTATAAGATGTATATGGCAAGAGATACGTTACGGTTCTTGTAGGAAACTTGGTAATACTCGGTTGTGAATAGTTACGGATTTTAGTAAATTCTGATTACTCCCGTGCAGCCAGATTGTCGTTTATTTAGAGTATTTCGTCTTTATATGTATTGTATATAGTGTATGTTATCTGTAAACCTTAGTCTCTCCCAGAGTAAGCTGTTAAGCTTTTCAATTAAAAGGGTTACTGACTTTATTCTTGACCTTTTAGTTGTGACATGTACTTCTCGTTAGAGTAGTTGTATGAATTAGGTTAAAACTGTAGTTCTGGACTCAGCAATTCGTTTCCAGTGTTATGTAGTGTGCGTAAGCGCGATGTAGCAGACATGCTCGTATCGCATCATATACAAAATCACCTATTATTTATTATAGTTATACATTATTAATTATTATTCATTATTCATTATCTTTTTATCTTAATTTATTTTATTATTCATTATTTTATGTGAGTTATTCATCTCATTTATTCTATATTTATTATATTTATTAATATAGATTATTATTAAGGCATATTTATTATATTTATTATCTTTATATATTCTTATTTACGTATTATTATTACATTATTCTGAAGTATTATCCTGTATTCTCCAATTAAGAGGATTACGATTCACTGAGTTATTTTAAAATACTGTATAATTTACTCTTTGCTCAGGATTTGTTTTTTTTTTAACTGTTATTATTATTTTTTATTAATTTTATTATTTAATTATTTTGTTCACTCTTCACGAGCTTATATTATATTAAATTCATCCGCTCTGTGATGTCTCTCATTTTTTCATTGACCTCAATTATTATTCATTATTTTACCGGTCACTTTTCATTGTATTATTCACTCTTTCAGATCTCCTCGAATATACACTTGATCATGATCATCTGTCCTTCCTCAGACTTTACTCTATCGATATCTTTTATCGTAATTCGTTGCTCCTTATAAATTAATTTTGAGGGCTAGGTTTAGTAGTATATATACTGCCGTATAACTTATCGAGGAGCGTAGTGCTTTCAGCGACCACATACGTTATCACCTGGGGGTGCGCCGAACCTGATCATAGAGGACCGGACTCATATCTCCACTTCTATTAAATAACAACATATCCAGCATGTTGTTACGCTTATTTGAGATGATTAGTATATATATTTGTTGAGCAAGTTGATTCCAGATACTTTGATATTTTCTTATGATATAGATAGATTGATGTTATTTTATTATTGGTTAATCTTTGATGTGATATGATTGTGCTTCCGGATCACGTCGTTGTCTCTTTATTATGTGTTAGTCTCGTTTGATCTCGCATTATGTAGCATATTTATTAGATAGTTCATTATGATAATTTTGAATTGTAATTAATTATCATTCAGTTATTACTACTATATAGTTGTGTTGTATCTCTATTAATTATTTATATATGGATTTATTTATTATTCTTCAGATATTTCTTACGTTATTATCATACGTTTAATAGTATACTGTTGATTTTATATTATTTATTGATTATATAATTTGGTGTGTACTTATGGTACTTATCTTATTTTACTCCTACAAATTGTAGGGGGTGATTCGCTCTCCTCTATATTTTACATTCGGAAATTTTGATCATATATAATGATGCCTACCAACTATTTACATTTCTTTTATACACTGTTGCAGATTTCTAACTTATACCCTTTAGTTGATATATTATTGTACGTCAAATTTGCTTCACTTTCAATAATAATATTATTTGATTTTAATTAATTAATTTGTCGTTAATTATTCATAATATACTACACCTTTCCAAGTGGTGAGGGTTCCTTCTGGCTCCATCTCAATTAATATCTCTCTGAATATAATTTTTGAACATTTCTGACATTTATTAATACTCTTTGTGTATAATTTATTTTTTTTTATTATCTATTTTTTCATTTTATAGTATTGTATAAGCCAGAGAAATGATTCATTAAAAAAAGGATTAAAAAAAGAACAGGATTATGCTAAAATAATAGAATTAAAAATTTGAGGGATAGAATATCTGAATAAATAGAGAGAATAAAGAAAAATTAAAACGCGAGTAATCCTTGGTTACCAATAGATTTAATAATAAATCTTAATGAATAATTTTTAGTAAAATTTTTTTAAATATAAAAACTTAAATAAAATATTAACATTGTGATTCTAGTTAGAGTGTATAAGTGTATCACTTAAATATATGAGAATGCTTTCACAGTTTATATTTACTATATATTAGAATTCTAAACACATGCATTCCAGCAGCCTCCAGAAGCCTCCAGAACTCCTGAGCCTCCAAGAGCCTGCCAGAAAGCTGCATGCAACTCCTCGATAGAGTCTTTCATGTCATGCAGCGGGTGTCAAGGAGCATACTCCACACAGTGTGATTGTCATTTCGATAGGCAGGATTCGATCCGATCCATCTTTGATTCTATACTTGGCAGGCTCTAATTGTGTAATTATGAATCAGGTCCATTATATTTAATATGTGTATGATACACTCCCAATACTAACACTCATGTCGCTATTATACACGAGAGAATAATGACAAGTTCTAACATTACTAATAAAGATGTCCAATATACATTATAAATCTAATTTTTAGATATTTTAAGAGAATATCTTTACATCTGTAGTCTATCATGTATAATCGTAATCCTAATCTTATTATCACATTTTTTTTAACTTAATATCAATTATCACTTATTGATATTATTATTTTTTTTTTATACATTATTTAATTCATATATGATATATCATTTTTAACTAAAAAAATAGAAAAATCTAGCACTACCATAATGATGTATTTACCATTCGGATATTTTATTTTCATTCTAATTTTATTATTACATATCTTTATAATTTATTATTCTTGCTAACAGCTGGTTAGCAATAAGAAAGTTTTGTTCAATATTGAATATATTAGATGAGTGCCCAAACAATTTAAATAGTTATGACATCTATGTCTCTGTGAAGCTTTGCGATTACTAATTACACTTGTCACTGTTCATAGCGATTTGCGTGTTAGCACATATCGCAAAACATTAAACATAAAATTCTTAGATTATACATTTTAATTATTACAATAGTTTTTCATATAACTTTTTTAACTCAATCTAGTTAATAAGTTAACTAACATTTATGTAGTTCTATGCATGTAATTTGTTTAATTATATTATACTTTACATTCTATTTTCTCTTAATTAGAAATTATTATTTTGATGATTGTATTTTTCTTCACCTGAGAACACCTTGTTATTACTAATATTTGAAACCCCTTTTAAAAAATCATTGAAAAGACTATACAGAGTCCTAGTTAGCTAATAAACAGCCATGAGATTTCTAAATTAAATGATTATATTTTAATTATTTGTCTATATCTTTAGTTATAACATATAGTTTTTTATTACTTCATCATTCAATATAATATAAATTCTATATAACTCTATTTTAGTATTCAATTCAATATTCTGATATTACTACGATTATTAATTATTATAATTTTGTTTCATTATTTTTTTACTGATTTTTATTATTATTTTTTATTACGCGCGCGTATTTTTTATTATCTATTTTTATTTATTACTTTATTATTTTTATTAATTATTTACCCACTGGAAAAGGCTGTTATTGAGTTCTCAGTCATACATTACATAATTGATTTCCACTTATTTTTTATTTCTATATTTTTACTTTAACAATACTAGTAGATCAATGTAACTATTATAACTGTTCCTTTGGATATATTTTTATAATTCTATAAGATATACTCGTTAATCCTATTCTACTCACTTTTATTAACTTCAAACATGTCACTCATTAAAGATTTTATTTATTATTTTATTCTAGTAATCTAATATTATTTAAATTTCATAAAATAATGTATTATTCAATTATACCACCTCTAGACCACTAATGTTGAGTAATAACATTCGGATCGATACTGCAGAAGGTATATAATTTAGTCGTATTATGAGACGCACCTAAGACATCTTGAAAATCAATCAGAGCATCATACACTATTATTTAGTCTATACTAGTCTCTGTGATCGTATATGCCGATTTATAATGCTCATATATCTCAATACAAAAAATCCTGATACATTATTATTATTATTCTTTTATTACTTTCCTTATTATGATATATCATGATAATTATAATCATTCTATTACATTTTAACATTATATATGTGTCCTCTAATTTTATACTTATATCACTTATACTAGATATATGTATATCTAACTCATTAAATTATTGACTATATCAAATTTATTACGATTTCATTTTATATTTTATTTTACTTTTATGTACCATTTTTAATCTAACTTTTTTTTTTTCATTAACTATTATTTCTTCTAATAATCTATATTTATCTTATTATTTTTATTTCTCTCACTCGAACTATTATTATTATTATCATTTATTTTTCAATTGGGAAAATTTTAATATTTTCTAATTACAACTTCATCCATTTTCTATTTCATTTTATTTTTCTTTCTGAATTTTATTGGTATTTATTATTATGCTCTATTAATTAGTGATAATTCATACTATGTAATTATTAATTTTTTCAGTAATATTATACTCGCTGATATCTATAGCGACCAAAGTATTCTTACTATCCATATAATAATGCTTTTATTCATTATTTCTCTATACGTCTCTAATTATGCATTTCTAATTTCTGAAATGTATATAATTACAGGTTCCGAAGAACTTATACTTTTTTATTATTAATTCTGTTTCTTGATATTATTTTTATTTTTCCATTATTAAAAGTGAATAAATAATTTCACTTGTACTGAGGGTTTTTCCTTATTCAGTTAATCTCTAGATACAATAGTTCCATACAATTTATAACAATTTTGATTTAATATATATTGGAGCACATACCTAGTTTACATGAGTTTATAGCACAACGTTGAATCTATATTCTACCATGTGTATTTGGTGCAAAATACATGTCACTCTCTTCGGTAATACAATATCATTATCTATTATGTTATTTTTTTTTTGCCTTTGTTCACTGGAAAAATTTATTCTCTACAT
>JABUQX010125750.1:27500-30000 GCA_015478945.1 Trachelipus rathkii
GCGACTGACCCTCACTATGGCATCTCGTCAATGTGGGGTTCATCCCTTGGCCCAAGTGAGCCACAGCCATTCTCCCTCACAAAACCCCGCCATTCACTCTTATCATGCACCTTTCGTCTCGCTTCTGCCAAACCCACATTTCTTTCATCCAGGCATTCCTTTACTGACTCAATCCACTTTTTCTTCAGTCCCAAAGCCGGTCGATTCCCATCATACTCAACACTACACAATGGCTAAACCAACCAACTATCATCCATCCTTTCCACATGACCAGACCATCTCAACGCACTTTCATTTATTATCTCATTTACCCCTTTCTTCACACCACACAACTCCAATACGTTCATTCCTTATTTTATCAATTCTTCTCACACCTAACACTTCCTTAAGATTATCCATCTGTACACATTGTCCTTTGGATCTATACCTCTTATTCCAGACCATAGTCTCACAACTATACAGTAACACAGGTAACAATATATCATCATGTAAAACCCTAGCACACTCAAAACTTAGTCCCTTTACACCCACCAAGCATTTAATTGCACCAGCCACCTTCCTGTTATTCACAACTTTCCTACTACATTCTGCATCATCTGGTCCCTTTGCATCCAACATATATCCTAAATATTTAAACTCAGATACTTGTTCCACTGCGGAATCTCCTCACTCACTCGCTACCATAACCTGACTCTTATCTAAATTTACTTTCAAAACCCCTATTTCACACACCTTGCCAAACCACTCTACTAAACCTCTCAAACTCTTTCTTCAGATTTACCACACAATGCCAAATAATCTGCATGCAATAAGCAAGGCACCTTCCACTCTCTTCCATTCTCCATCATTCTAACACCTTCCCCTGCCACCCTCACCTCTAATTCTTTCATAACCCAATACATATACAAATTATATAACCAAGGAGACATAACATATCTCTGCCTCACTCAGCTATTAATATTAAACCAATCACTTTCAACTCCATTTATTTTTGGAAGCGCTTCACTATTGTCATACATACTTTTGATTCCATTCAGAAGCATACCACCAACACCATATATCACTAACACCTGCCACAGAGCTTCCCTATTAATCCTGTCATATATATATATATATATATATATATATATATATATATATAAATAATATATATATATATATATATATATATATATCTATTTATATATATATATATATATATATATATATATATATATATATATATATATATATATATATATATAAATATATAAATATATATATATATATATATATATATATATATATATATATATAGATATATGGAATGACACCTATATATATATATATATATATATAATAATAATAATAATAATAATATATATATATATATATATATAATATAAATAATAATAATAATAATAATAATAATAATAATAATAATAATAATAATAATAATAATAATAATAATAATAATAATAATAATAATAATAATAATAATAATGGTTTGTTATTTAACTTTAAATTTTATAGTTAAATTTCGGTGTGTGTTACGGTTATTCCCTCAGTGATGGCGTCACCGCTACGCGCGACATCGCCATGATGTTGCCCCCAACCTTTAACGGCATCGTCTTTGACGTCACCAGGAACTCTGCGGCTGAGTTCAATTATTATCAGACGCTTGAGCGCTGCAAGAATGGTTATATAACGACTTGAAAGTATGAAGGCCGTATAGTATCATTCCCGTCACGGCCAGTGGTGGTGTTTGCAAACTTCTATCCTGATAAAAGCAAATTGTCTGAAGACCGTTGGAATATACACGATATAGAAAAAGCTGATAACAATGTATCGACGTCGAAGTTATGCGAGGAGCATCAGTACATGGAAAGGTCGAAGATATCGCTCATGGATGACGCGGAGGAGGTCTTACCAGCGTAATCGTCGAGAGACATTCTCAGCCGGTTCATGAAACCAGCTCATCATAGTGTTGTTTTAACCACTGAACATACTAAAACCTTTTCTAAGAGTGCGTTATTTACAGTTGATTTGTTTTTGTATAATTTAAGTGAAGCTGAAAAGAAATTTTTACAATTATATAAATGGTATAATGTTAAGTATATTATTATTGAGAGTATTTGTTTAACTACTGGATTGGAGAATAAAAAATCACTGTCTCCATATTTTAAGTCATGCTTTATTTCTGATCAATTTGTAACTTATTGTATTGATGTCATTTAATCTAAGGGCTCTTCTAGAACCCATTTACCTTTAACCCATTTTAGACGCGTATTAAAATGTAAGCCAAAAATAGGTGTTATAGCTGATAAAAATATTCAAACTGTTGTAGCTAGCAATTGTAAGTTATTTTCTACTGAGACCTTAAATTTATCTTATGGGAAGTTTGAAATGGGATTTTTTTTAGAGTAAAGAGGGCTCTCAAGTTCAGGATACTGTATATACTATTAATGTTAAGTATTGTATTGATTTATATGGTCAAGATGTTGCTATGGTTCATTATCAT
>JABUQX010125751.1:0-29530 GCA_015478945.1 Trachelipus rathkii
ACGAGAGAAGATTTTGCATTTGATCCGAGGATGGCTGTGTGAAGTGTAAGACGATCCATTGTGCATATTATTTTATTATTCATTATTTAATATTATTGGTATGTCTTATTCGCAATTGAGCCAGGCCTATAATTACTCTTTTAGTTTTATTATTATTATGTTTATTATATTATATATTATTATTATATATAAGTATTATTAATTATTATTATTATATATATTATTATTATTTATTATTATATTATGTATTTATGATTATTATTATTATTATTATTATTATTTATTATATTATATTATTTTATTATATATTATTATTATTATATTATATATAAGCTATATTTAGTATAAAATAAAAGTAGGTATAATTATATATATATATATATATATATATTTATTTATTATATTTATATATTTATTTACTATTTGTAATTACCAACACCACCATCATCATCATCCTCATCATATCATCATCATCATATCCATCATCATCATCATCTTTCAATCATATCATCATCATCAGTCATCGATCATCATTCATCATCATCATCATCCATCATCATCTCATCATCATCCACCTTCTTTCTCCAGGACTGGGGTGCGCTCAAGCGTGCGTCACATGCACTGAAAACAAAAAAGTAGTAGAAGGTTGATACGCAGTCATGGAAGAAAGCCTAGATTTTTCGGCCCTTTATACCCTATAGTGGAACTGCCGTCGTACAGAAAAATCAAAACCTGACGTTCGCGGGACTGCGCGGACCCTCACTATGGCATCTCGTCAATATGAGATTCATTCCTTGGCCAGGTGGGCCACAACATATTAATGTATATTATATAGCTATATGAGTATATAATATATATAAATAAAGTATATAAGGGTTATTATATATCTATATATATTTATATCTATATTACTATATCTTATTAGTACTAGTGATATATATAAGCTATATATGACTATAGTATATATTATATAATTATATATTATATGATATTATACTATATATAATAGTATGTATAGTAGTATACGGTATATTTACGTAGTACGTAACTATTATATATATATATATATATATATATAGACTATATAGTGAAATATATATATAGCAAACATAATAATTCTATATGTCTAACTATATAATATAGTATTACTAATTATATATATATTTTATTATATATTATATATTATTATAGATATGTATCATATATATTTATAGTATAAATAGTATAATAGTATATTAATATATAGTATATTTATATATATATAGTAGTATATATATTATATATATATATATATTTTTTTCATTGTATTTATATTGTATATTTATATTTTATTTATATTTATTTAATATTTATATTGCAATTTTATATTTATATTATATGTTATATTTTAATTTATATTTATTTGTACCTTTATATTCTATATTAGAGGTGTATAGCGGATAGACCTGCATCGCGCATCGCATCAATTTTTCACAACTTATCTCGTTCATCTGCGAACCGCAGGCGCATTATTTTTGTGGTCGGAAGAGCGGATACGTATTCAATCTTGAATTTTGAGAAACGTGTGCACTACTTATACTATATATATATTGTATATTATATATATATAGTATATAAGTATAATATACATATATATATATATTATATATAATATATATACTACTATTATATAGTATATATATTATAGTACTTATATTTGTTTTGTGAACTCATGCCGTTCTTCTTATTTTCCAACACGCTCAATTTTCAATCTTCCCTCTAATAATTCTTTCAGCCCAACTTAGGGAATTGCTTTAGGCAAGGGACAGGGTGGGTTTACTTTCCAAGAACAGTCACCCGATTTGTATAAGGTAATATTTTATTTATCATTTAAGTATAAATGGTTGCCACTTGCTGCTGAAAGGGCCCTGCCCGTGACGTGGTGAGATATCATGTATAAAAAAAAATAAAATATATATATATATACTACTATTATTATATATAATCATATATATATCTATATATACTACTAATAATATATATTATATATATATATATATATAGTATATACTATTATAATACTATATTACTATATATTGGTATATACTATATATGAGTATTATTATATATCGCAATGTTATATATATATATATATATAAATTATTATATATATATAGACTAATATAATATAGTATATTGTATATTATATATCTATATCCGAAATATGGAGGAAATGATTCTTTACATTCACCCCAAAAAACTCTTTTTTTCTATAGTATATATATATATAATACGTACTATATATATATATTTATACTATACTTTATATTATATATTATATATATATATACTATATATATTCTATATACTACTCTATAAATTATAATACATATGTCATATATTTATATATAATATATATCTCTCATATATATATATATTTAGAGTATATATTATGTGATATATATATCTGATATAATACTATATATATATATATATATATCCCTCGATATATGGGTAAAATCGTCTTATAGTTTAGCAGTACGCAAATATATATAATGCAATTCCTATTATATATATATACCGTACTATAATATATTATATATATATATATATATATATCTATTTATAAATCTATATATATATATAATATATTATGATATATAGTATATTTAGTATCATATTATATAATGGTATATATATATAATATATAATATATATATATATATTATATTATATGATACATATATATATATATATATATATATATATATATATATATATATATATATAATATATATATATATCTATATAGTTATATCGCATACTATATATAGTATACAATAAGACTACATATATTAATTACTGTATAATATATATATATTATTATACTATATGTATATGTATATATATATATATATCATAATAGAAATTTTTATTTTATATTCACTATTATGTTTTGCAATTTATAAACTACTTTATTATCTATATATATTATACTATACCCATATTATATTAATATACTATATTAATATAATATATTATATATTATTGATATATATATTTATCACTATATTTATATATATAAATATATATATATTATATCTATATATCGCTATATTATTACTATTACTAGTATACAAATATATAATGATTATATATTATATATTAATATACTTATATATATACTTATATAATATATATATTTATATATAATACTACTATATATATATATTATTCGATATATATAATACTATATAATTACCTAGCACTATTATTATTATTATACTATGTAATTATATATATACTATTATTTATATAGTATAGTATATTATATATATATATTTATATATACTATATTATTATCATATATATATTATATATTATATATTAATATATATCTTATAGTAGTATATATAATAATATAATAGTTCTATAAATTTTTATAGTAAAAGCTTAATATATATATTTAAGTAGTGATGCGACAGTTTCTACTTCTTCTATTATATATTTATATTATAGTTATACTATAATAATGCTTATTATATAGTATATATAGTTAATTATATATTTATATAACCTATAAGAACTATATATATATGTATATAGTATTCTACTAAATGGTTATTGTATGCTCACTCACTATTATATATATATACATATTTTATTATTATAATCTTAAACAAAGATATGGGACTTTTCAAGGATGACAGAAGGCTACTCATACTGAAAGCATTGAGGAATAGATTTCAACTCTGGCAAAACAACGATGACGCATGTACAATACGGCAAACTTTCCTAGGTCCCTAGATACAAAAATTAATTTCTTGTAACGACATGTTCTTACAGAGGGTTTAAAATTAATTTAGAGATGCTATGTGTGAAAATCTCTCAAACTGGTAGATATCAATCACCGCCAATAACAAAGGAAAAGGATCACAACAAACAGGCCGGCTACAGCAATTCCATCTTTAGCGAATCATTTGCTGAATCCATGAACTTTTTTAAGCTTCTAAGCAGTGAAGAACGAATTTTTCAAGAGGTGTCAAAAGAAATCTATCAATTTGATAACGATAGAATTCAATAAGATGAAAAGCTTGGATAAGATAAAGATCCACTGGTCTTGCGGGCGTGAATATTGTAAAAGTTTTCCTAAATCTCGCAAGAAGTCGTCGTGAGATTCTTAGCATGCCTTTCCAACAAGTATATCCGCTAGTGGAAGCGTCTTTCAGTGGGGCAGATCTCATTTTTACGACGAAAAGATAAGCAAACTCTCCTTTGAAGGGCTTTTGTTTTTTTTGAAGCATAATTTGAGAATATTAATTTTCAAACATTAATTATATAACTTTTTCTCCAGCAGCTCGGAGGATTGGGAAGGAGGTTTGTGGGGTGCCAAAAGAGTTGGGTTCAAGCGTACTGCACTCATGGTAACACGTTTTATATATATATTATATACATAATACTATATTATTATATTATATAATATATATATATATATATATATATTATAATAATATATATTAATATAATATATATAATATATATATAATATTTAAATTATTAATATGTCCATAATGGAAAACATAAATAAAATTTTATTAAAATATTAATATAATATGGTATATATATTAGTATATATTAGTATCTTTATAATATTAGTATATTATTATATACATACCTATTTAATATATAGTTATATATTTATCTACTATATATACTATATACTATATTATTAATTATATATATACTATATTGAAGCGTTCTGTGGCTTCAGGATATAAACTAAACTATCCGCTTATCTGCATCGGCAATCCGTCGCATAGTGATATTTTAATCTATCCGCATTCCCGCCTGCGCTTCCTGCGGATAGTGAATAATCACTATCCGCTACACCATACACATACACAATACGTTATTGCTATATGTACATATACAACAATACTATAATATACTATATTACTTATAAATTATATATATATATATATACTATATATATTATAACTATATAATAAATTATATCATTATTTATTTGTATACTTATATTTATATTTACATTTACAATTAATAGAGTATAATTGCATTTACATTTACATTTTAATTACATTACATTTACATTTACATTTACATTAACATTTACATTTACATTTATATAATACCTATATCTATTATATATATATATATATATATTTATAATATATATATACTATATTAAATATATATAGTATATATATATATATATATATATATATATATAGTATTAGGTTCTTTCTCATCTTATTATTATATATATAATATATATATTATACTATATATACTATATTATAATATATATATATATATATATATATATTATATATATATAATATTTATATATATAATATCAATATTTTTTCATTGATTATAATTATATCTATATATATCATATATATATATATATATATATATATATATATATACTATATATATAATTTATTTATATATATATATCTATATATACTATTTATATATATATACTATTATTATACTATATATATATAATATATATATACTTATTTATATATATAATATATATATATCTACTATTATATATATATATATTATTACTATATATAGTATATATATAATATATTATATTATATATTATATATATAAATATCTATATATATATAATTATATGTGAATAAGATTTCTACTTTTCTTCGCGTAGATTGTATTTTTTAACTCGAAATATTTCTCTTCGCCTTGGGTTTGACTAAACGAACATTTATTTGTAAATTAAATTTAACACATATTCTAAAAATAAGAACCTTTAATGATACAAAAATAAAAAATAATTAGACAGCCAGCTTTCCGGTTTAGTATGCGAAAACAACTTCGTCGGGACTCAGAGGTTGATAAAAATTTTCCATGATTAGAGGTTGCTTACCTTTTGAATATTGGCTACTTGTGGTATAGTAGAATGGATCTTTTTGGCGATGTGGCATTTTTTAAGTAGATTTGATTTTCTTCAGTAATTTTTCCAGAGAGCGTGATTCTTTTAGGTATAGGTTAGTTGTTCCGTCAATTGGAATTTCTCCGTACTATGTACAATGTACTTGCTTGTATTAGTATATGATGAAGCCCATTTCCACTTATCTGGTGATTTAGGTGCTTTGTTTTATTGATATTGTTTCGTGTTTGATTTTTGTTGTTTCGCTTTGTTAGTGCATTCGTTCACGCGCTCTAGAATGATAAATACAACAACTTTCCGAGGACAACAATCATGAAATATTTTAGAGTCTTCTGATAAAAATATTAGTTTCACCTATATATGTTTCGTGTACAACGATCCCAATGCTTTTCTAAGGCCTGAATTAATGTTTGGGTTTATTGTTGTAGGTTTTAAACTGTGTTTCAAGATTATTGTTGTTTTATTTGTTTAACTGTGTGTATTGGAATTTGCGAACCATGCTGTTACTATGTGGAGGTGGCACAATTGTCAGTTTTGTTTCATTTTGTTGCCCATCTATCAAAATGCTATGAAAAACTTATTTAAATATTTATATTTTCTATCAAATTAGACTTAATTTAAATATGTTTAATAGGGAATTTTAATCTTAATGAAAACATCTCTTAAAGGAAAGTTTAATTTCGGCTTGTAAATATTGTAGGCTGCAAAGTTTAAAGGCACGGAGGAATAGGTTGCTCATGACCGCTATTTTTGTGGAAAAATCGTGAGCGGAGAACCAATTGAGTTTCTGTTGTTTGAAGAAGGTAAATGCTGAAATGTTGGGAATTGATCTATGGACCAGGTTATTTGTAAGTCAAGAAAGTTTATTTTGTTATTATTGCCTTTTCTACTGTAAATTTTATTTCAGTGTATATTGTTAATAAAGTTTAATATTGCTGCTTTAATATCCTAATATCCTTGGTGTTTATTTTGAAAACACCTCATTACTACATAACGGTACCAGATTATGAATGGAAAATTTGGGAAGAAATGACAGTTTCTGATTAGTTCCATTGAAATATATTTACTAAATTTTGTGAAAGAGATGATCCCATGCATAAAACAGAAATTTGTAATAATTGTCCTGAAAATTAAAATATGAATGATGCAATTAAAATAATTGATTAATGTATATTTTATCGTATTTAAAAGTAATATAATAAACTAAATATTATTTTGGGAGAGATGGTTTTCTAGTAAATCCAGAGTGAAAGTTACCGGTACTTTTGTGAATAATGACACAACATCAAAACTGACTATATTATAATCTGAGAATTTTTTATTGTGTACAAGTTGTATGAAATGTTCCGAATTTTTTATGTGTGAGGATGATATATTGCCAATTAGAGGTTGTAGTTGGGAAGCTAGCCATTTTGATAGGTTTGTAATACAATTTATGTTTGAAACTATTGGACATACTGGCATGTTTTCTTTGTGTGTTTTTGGAATTGTGTAAAATCTAGAGAGTGTTGGAAGGTATGCATTGAATTTTTGAGTTAGGATTTCCTGATTAGGTAAAATTTTTAATAAAGAATTATTAAAAAGTAGTTGGCAGTTCTGTAGACCCTTCTTGTTTATGGAGGTATATGTATTTTCGTCTTTAAGGAGATCTAGGTGATTTGTTCTAGATATCAATAGTTTTAAATAACTTGTTATTACTTGGTCAGAATCGACGATGGTTAATATCCTTGTTCTCTTTTTTCAGTTTAATGTCAGTGCCATAAAAACTTCTATGAACCTGTGTGTTCAGGAACTCTTTTTGTAATTGTAGTATAATGCCGAGAGTTTACAAATTTCTGCTGTTTTTTTGTGTACTTTTTCGTTGTGCTTTTTTGTACAACATGGAAAAGTAGCACAAAAACCAGAAAATAAATAGTGAATATTCTTTTCGAAGAATTATACTTACAATCAAAAATGAATTCCTGAAAACACCAGGTTATTTCCTAAGAAGGTTTTTTAATGACATCTGACTAACTTCAAAAAAGAACAAGGATATACCTCAGTCGTTTCTGACAAAGGTATAACATAGTTATTTTAACCACTCATTGATTATCTAAACAATCACTAGATCTCCTTAAAGACGAAAATACATATACCTCCATAAACAAAAACCCTCTAAAAAACTCCCAACAACTTTTCAATAATTCTTTATTAAAAATTTTACCTAATCAGGAAATCCTAACTCAAAAATTCAATGCATACCTTCCAACACTCTCTAGATTTTACACAATTCCAAAAACACACAAAGAAAACATGCCAGTATGTCCAATAGTTTCAAACATAAATTGTATTACAATGAACCTATCAATAATGGCGCTAGCTTCACAACTACAACACTTCTGGCAATATAAATTATTCGTAATAAATGTAATTATACATTATCATGTACACACTAAAAATTTTAAAAGTTCATGTCGTACGTCAACATATACTTAAATTTTTCACAAAAGTACCGGTAACTTTCACTCTGGATTTACTAGAAAACCATCTCTCCCAAAATAATATTAGTTTACAACCTACTTTTAATACGATAAAACAATTAATCAATCTCACAGGATCATTCTATTTTAAATTTTCAGGATAAGGTATGTACAGAACATTTCTGGTGTTATGCTGAGAGGATCCATCACCTCTCTGCACCTGTTCATTTAGTAAATATATCTCCATGACTAATAGAAACACTTACTCTCAATATCTTCCCAAAATTTCCATCCATAATCTGGTACCAGTTATGTAAGATGATGTTTTTGGCCTTAATACCTCACGGAGTTAGATATAAACACAATATTTAACTATTAATCACCAGTAATTACAATATAGTAAATGGTTTGACTAGAAAAGGCAAATAAATACAAAATAATCTTTTCCTTTTCGTATTTTGAAATTACTTCCATTTTTATTTTCAACTTTCAGCCAGTTTACCCGAACAACCCATCTTCAAATCCTTCATTACTTCACTGGTTCTCCGCTCACGATTTTTCCACAAAATAGCTGTCATGAGCAACCTATTCCTCCGTGCCTTTAAACTTTGCAGCCACAATATTTAAAAGCGAAAATTTATTATTCTTAAAAACATTTTTTCTTAAATTAGAAATATCCCCATAACCATATAAATAAATCAACTATTGATTAAAGTAAATTATTTTAAAAAATTTATAATAAAACACATAGTTTCATATTCCCTAACAATATTAACCTACTTACAACTACTAACCAAAAGAGCATCACTACGTCAACTGCATTTCCAATTTCCATAACACCAGTATAAATCAAACAACATAATCCCTTGAAACACATCAGTTTTAAAACCTTACACAATACCCAAACACATAGATTCAGGCATTATACTAACATCAATGAGATAATTGTAATCACAAACACTATACTAGGTGACAGGTGATTTAGCATCCGTTTCTCTCAACACAAAGACTGACCTAATAAAAGAACCACAGACATCATCTTCACTCGTAAAAACACCGGACAACTAATAACCACAAATCACACGCAACAACTCTTTCATCTAAAAGTTGACAAAACACAGAAACCAGAAAACTGATTTGACAGTCCTTCCAATCACGTTACAAAACGACAACAAAGTTCATCTACAGAAAGGAGAAAATTCCAATTGAACGGAACAACACTACCTGATACTAAAACGAATCACGCTCCTGGGAAAACATTCACTGAAGAAATCAAGATCTACTTTAAAAAATGCCACATCGCCAAAAAGATCCATTCTCTCTACCCAAGTAGCCAAATAATTCAAAAGTAGCCAACCTCAATCATACGAACGAATTTTTCCAATCTCTTAGCTCCGACGAAGTGTTTCGCATACGTCAACAGCAAAGCTTGGCAGCTCTAATTATTTTTAAAAGCTTTTTTGTCCCAAAAGTGTTATGATCGCGATAATGTGGTCTAATTTTAAGTTTAAATAGTTCTTTATCAATAACTCAAGGGCGAAGGAATATTCTCAATAAATACAATCTATCGCGAAGAAGTCAGAACATCTTATTCACTAACATTATGAAGCCCTGGCAAATTCAACAAGAGGTAATACTCTTCTCTGCACCTTAATACTCATCTGAAAAAATGTGCTTCTATCAAATATCTTTGATTCCTTTAAAACTGCCGAATCTTACAAATGCACAAGTCTCAGTGTTTTCCTACAAAATTGTCCTGTTACGGCTGAGTCAAATTCTTTATGCCTGTCTCATTTTCACTTACAGCAGTGACCCATCAACTATTTACAATCATTCTACTGTAGAAAACAAAAATGACAGAACTAAAACAATGAAGAAGAAAAAATTTAGCAAAAATTGACAAAACTTCAAGCATCTTCACAATATTATAACAATAATACGAAGGACTTTAACTTTTATACCAATAATTGTGTTCGGACTAGTTGACTATACATATTACGTTAGACTGCGAAAGTTAACTTAGAAACACCTATCTCAAAACGAAAATCTAGACGATCTTTTCAAAAAATGCCTTGGCACACTACAACCACAAATCATCTTGCATTGTTAGACTAGAATCAAATTATACTCTAAACCCCACAGAGAACAATTCATGTACTCAGCTTCTTGGCTTAAGTTTGCTTTACCAAACGATGATCCATGGTTTAGCACTTACAAAAATTTCAACAAACTGCCACAATATTCGAACAGAGCAAAAAACAGAAATAAATAAGTGTATTCTTTTGCGGCATTATACTCACTACAATTAGCACAAAAGAGTTCCTGAACACATCAGGTACTTTCCTAAGACAGGTTTTATTTAATCGCACTGAACTAACGTTAAAAAAGAACCCAAGGATACACCATCAGGTTCGGTTCTGCCAAGGTAGAAATAACATAGTTTATTTTAACCAACTATTGATTATCTAAACCAATCACTAGATTCCTTAAAGACGAAATACATATACTCATAATCAAAAACCTCCTAAAAAATCCCATCTTCACTTCTTTAATCAATCTTTATTGAAATAAATTTTACCTGAATCATGTGAAACCTATACTCAAATTCAAATTGCTACACATCTCGAACACTGACGCTCGAGACTATACACAATTCCGAAACACACAAAGAACTAGACAGTCACGTCCCAATCACGATTCATACCTATAAATTGTATTCAAAGACTACTCAAAATGGCTAGCTCTCCATCAGCCTCTTAATTGGCATACTAACTCATACCTCATCACATAAAATTCGGGAACATATCATACAACTTGTCACCAATAAAAAATTTTCAGATTATAATATATGTCCAGTTCTTGAAATGTTGGGCCTCATATTCACGAAAAGTCGAACCCCGGGTCACCTATCTTCACTCTGGATTATTAATAGAAAAACTTCTCTCCCAAACAATTAAATTAGTTTTACAACCTTACTGACTTAATACGCATAAAGAAACATTAATCAATCTCACATATGGAATCTTCTAACTATATTAATTTTCATGATAGGTATTACACAAATTTCTGGTTCGGTCGCATGGGAATCATTCTCTTGTCACTGTATTCTGAGTGAAGTACTACCTTCATAGATACATAGAATATATCATAGTCTTTCAATAATTAAGAATGTCCATCCATAATCTGGTACACCCCGAATATATGTCAGAATGATTGTTTTTATGCTTTAATTACCTCAGGATATAGATATATAACACTGATAGAGCTATCTCATTCACTATGATATATACCAATTTACAGTAGAAAAGGTCAATAAATAACAAAATACTTTCTTGCTTACAAATAACGCCTGGTCATAGTAATTCTCCAACTTTCAGCATTAACGAACAACCATCTTCAAATCCTCATATATTCCTGGTTTTCCGCTCACCGATCTTTCGACAAAAATCAGGCGTCATGAGCAACCTAAATTCTCCCGGGAGACGCTTTATAACTTGTTCAGCCACAATATTTGTACAAGTCACGATATTAACTTTCTTAAAAACATATTTATTAAAAAGGTTATATAATATCCCCATTTAACATATAAATAATCAATACGCTAAAAGCAAAACAGAATATTTAAAAATTTTATAATAAACATTAGTTTCCATTATACTAACGATATAAACTACCTATTCCGCAATATACACGAAAGAACAATCCTACGGTTAATTCTGCATCTCCAACATTCCATACACAACAGTTAATCAAGCAACAATCTTAGAAAACACAGTGTACTTACAAACCTTCAACAAATAACCAAACATAGATTAGGCATTTGGTTGAGAAATGTTTGAATAAATTGTAACCAAACACTGATATAGGTAATACTACTAATTTTAGAATCCGTGTTCCTTCAACACATAAGATGACCTTTTAAAAGACTAAGAACAATCACATCTTTCACCGCTAAAACACGCAAACTATACCACATAATAACACGAACAATCTTTATTCGATAAAACGGTACAAAACTTACAGAAAAACAGAAAACTGGATCTTGATGCCTTCACATTAAAAAACACAAACAACTACTCTAATTCTAAGAAAGGAGAATTCCAATTGACGGAACAACTAACCTATACCTAAAAGAATCAGCACGCTCTCTGGAAAAATTACTGAAGAAAATCAATCTACTCTAAAATTATGCTCGCGGACACCATCGCCAAAAAGATACATTCTCTCTACCCAGTAGCCAAAGTAATCAAAAGTATCCAATCTCATCATCTGAAAAATTTTTTCAACTCTAGTTCCCGACGAAGTGTTTTTCGCCATTCAGAACACGAAAAGCTTGCTGTCTACATTATTTTTATTTTCTGTTATGTTCATAAAGTGTTCTTATTTTCTTGATATGTGTTTAAATCCTATGTGTGCTGGTATTTGCGTCTATTGAATACCTTCAAAGGCGAAGTACAATTATATTCAGTATTATATTATATTACTACTACTATATATATATATATATTATACTATATTATATATATATATAATATTATATATATATATATATATATATATATATATATATATATATTATAGTATATATATATAATATATATATATATATATATATATATATATATATATATTACTTTTATTTGATTTTATTAATTTGATTTTTTGTAAGGAAGACATTTGATAACATTTATATTCCAACCAAAAGAGAACAATCAGTAATAAGACTTTACCAGTAATGACACTTTAATAAGAGAGAAATTTCATTCAAAAAATTTATAGCACCAGATCACAATGAATTACAAAATCAATCGTAGCAAAAAATAGTGAATGACTTCCAATTCATATTCAACATTACAACCAAAAAGAGAAATAAAATATTATTGACGAATACGCTCATAGGAATTCTCGTAAAGTAATTTGATATTATTTGACATATCTCATAAATTCTTTATTCCCCCAGTAGTCAAGTGTCAGATTAGAGGTCAGGTTTTTCAGTTTTATTTAAAAATATACATTACCTCTATTTCAAATATTAGTTGACAGTTAAAATGAAAGTACCTGATATGTACTGTTATTTTGTTATTTGTAAAATAATATTAATATTCGAAGGGTTTTTAAAGTTTACTATTTATAAATGAGGTTTTCAGTTAAAACTTTTATCATCCAGAATCTTAAGCTAAGTTTTATTTGGATTTTTATATTCTTTTAAACATAATATAATATATCATATAATTTTAGCTCTAGTGTTCCATTTAAGTACCATTAGATAATATAAAGTTTATTTTAGGTTTTAACAAAATATCCATCCGTAAGTTAGTTTGAGTATGTTTGACAGCTGATTAGTTACGATTTTCGAGCCTATTTATATACTGATATTTATTGTTGTCTATTTATTTATTTACTCATTTATATCAGTTACCAAAGACTATTTTGCGCAAATTAGATTTAGTTATTGTGCCATCAGGATTTCCTGTGTATGAGAGTTTGTGGGTGTTTGTTTGTGTTAATTACTGTTGGAATGAGTGGGCAGAGAAGACTTAAGGGTGGGATCAGGCTGGGGTTCTCTATTGACTTTGCCAAATGTTCGTGGCCTGAATGCTAACCATGAATCTGTGGAATATCACCTCTCTAACTCTCAACCTAACATTTTATTACTTTCTGAAACAGATAGCCAGGGATTCTCTTTCAAATAAACTTGCTATCTCCAACTATAACTTTCTTTTTTTATAATTTCCGACTTAATTGTGGAGTTTGTACCTATATAAACATTAACACTTCTGCTACACTTCTCAAGAATCTTGAATCTCCTAACTTTGATGTTCTATGGCTTAAAATCTTAATCCTTAATACTACCATTATCTTGTGTTTCTGCTACTGCTCCCCTAATGGAACAGATTTTCTTCTTCCCATCCAAAAGCTGAAGTTCTCTATTTAGGGAATTTCAACGTACACCACACTGAATGGTTGGGTTCCTCTTATACTGATGCAGGAGGGGAGGAGGCCATAACATTCAGTATTCTCAACAATCTGGAACAGTTAATTAAGGAACCTGCACATATCCCAGATCGACCAAACAAATTCTTTAACAAGCTTAAATTATATTTCACCACTATTTCTTCTCGTTTTAAATACACCATTTTCCCTCCAATCGGTAACTCTGACAATAATCTCGTAACTCTTAATTGTAATACTTTTTCTCCAGTAGCTCCACCATGCCCCGTATTTTATGGCACCTTAATCGAGCTAATTTGGGGCCAGTGCGTCGTTTCTTTGCTAACTATTCTTGGGATGAATCATGCTTTGAGCAGGTTCATTCCATCTTCAACTAAATCTTTTTCTCTCCAAAATCCATGGTTCAATGGATCCTGATCTCGCACTATTCAAGAGAGAGAGAGACATTGCCTATCGGGCATGCAAAATCTCTCGTTCTCCTATCACTAATACTAATTTTCATTCTGCTCGCAATCGTTACAGGGATATTATTCGACAAACTAAGCGCACTTTAATTAAAAGAAAGTGCGCTAACCTGCTTGGTTCTCCTACTAATAAAAATTTCTGATCTCTTGCGAAAAATATCTCTAATATAACTTTTGAAAGCAGAATCTGCCTTAGTACGAGTGATAGGAGAACGAGAGATTTTCCATGCCCGATAGGCAATGTCTCTTCTCTCTCTTAGAATAGTTGCGGATCAGATCCCATTGAACCATGGATTGTTGGAGAGAAAAAGATTTAGTTGAAGATGGAATGAACCTGCTCAACCCAGGATTCATCCCAAGAATAGTTAGCAAAGAAACGGGACGCCACTTGGCCCCAAATTTAGCTCGATTAATGGTGCCATAAAATACGGGCATGGTGGAGCTACTGGAGGAAAAAGTATTACAAATTAAGATGTTTACGAGTTATGGTCAGAGTTACCGTGGAGGGAAAATGGTTGTATGTATTTAAAACGAGAAAGAAAATAGTGGCTGAAATATAATTTAAGCTTGTTAAAGAATTGTTTGGTCGAATCGGGATATGTGCAGGTTCCTTAATTAACTGTTTCCAGGATCGTTGAGAATACTGAATGTTATGGCCTCCTCCCCTCCTGCGATCAGGTATAGAAACCCAACATTCAGTGTGGTTACCGTTGAATCCCTAAATAGATGAACTTCAGCTTTTGGATGGAAGAAAGAAAAATCTGTTCCATAGAGGGAGCAGTTAGCAGAAACACAAGATAATGGTATTAGTAGGGAGAAAGATTATGCCATTAGAACATCAAAGTTAGTAGATTCAAGATTCTTGAAGAAGTTGTAGCTAGAGTGTTAAATGTTTATATAGGCACAGACTCCACCATTAAGTCGGAAATTATAAAAAAAGACAGTTATAGTTGGAGTATAGCAAGTTTATTGAAAGAGGAATCCCTGGCTATCGTTCAGAAGTAATAAAAATGTTAGGAGAGTTAGGAGGTGATATCCACAAGATTTCATGGTTAGCATTCAGGCCACGAACATTTTGCAAAGTCAATAGAAACCCCAGCCTGATCCCACCCTTAAGTCTTCTCTGCCCACTCATTCAAACAGTACAAACACAAATCAAACACCACAAACTCTCATACACAGGGAAATCCTGATTGGCACAATAAACTAAATCTAATTTGCGAAAATAGTCTTTGGTAACTGATATAAATGAGTAAATAAGATAAATTAGACAACAATAAATATCAGTTATATAAATAGGCTCGGAAATCGTAAAACTAATCAGCTGTCAGAACATACTCAAACTAACTTACGGATTGGATAGTTTGTTAAATAACCAAAATAAACTATTATATTATTCTAATGGTTACTTAATAATGGAACCACTAGAGTAAAATTATTATGATATATTATATTATGTTTAAAAGGAATTAAAAAATCCAAATTAAAGACTTAGCTTAAGATCTGGATTGATAAAAAGGTTTAACTGAAACCTCATTTATAAATTAGTAAACTTTAAAAACCCTTCGAATATTAAAATTTATTTTACAAATACAATAACAGACATATAGGTACTTTCATTTTAACTGTTTCAACTAATATTGTGAAATAGACGGTAATGGTATATTTTTTAAATAAAACTGAAAAACCTCCCTCTAATCTGACACTTGACTTACTGGGGGAATAAAGAGATTTATGAGATATGTCAAATAATATCAAATTTACTTTACGAGATTCCTATGAGCGTATTCGTCTATAATATTTTATTTCTTTTTTGGTGTAATGTTGAATTGGAATTGGAAGTCATTCACTATTTTTGTACGATTGATTCTGTAATCATTGTGATCTGGTGCTATAAATTTTTTGAATGAAATTTCTCTCTTATTAAAGTGTCATTACTGGTAAAGTCTTATTACTGATTGTTCTCTTTTTGGTTGGAATAAAATGTTATCAAATGTCTTCCTTACAAAAAAATCAAATTAATAAAATAAAAAAAAGTAAGATATATATATATATATATATATATATATATATAATATATATTATATATATATATATATATATATATATAATATATATATATATCATATATAATAAGTAATATATCTTCTACTATTTATATATATATTATATATATATATTATATATAATATATATACTGAAATATTTCTTCGCCCTTGAGGTATTGATAAAGAACTTATTTGTAAACTTTAATTAACACATATCAAAAATAAGAACACTTTATGAATAACAAAAATAAAAATAATTAGACAGCCAAGCTTTCGTGTTCGTATGCGAAACACTTCGTCGGGACTAGAGGTTGAAAAAATTTTTCCATGATGAGGTTGGCTACTTTTGAATTATTTGGCTACTTGGGTAGAGAGAATGGATCTTTTTGGCGATGTGGCATTTTTTAAGTAGATTTGATTTTCTTCAGTAATTTTTCCAGAGAGCGTGATTCTTTTAGGTATAGGTTAGTTGTTCCGTCAATTGGAATTTCTCCTTTCTGTAGATTGAAGTTGTTTGTGTTTTTAATGATGAAGGATTCAATCAGTTTTCTGTTTTCTGTGTTTTGTACCGTTTTTATGATAAAGAGGTTGTTCGTGTTGATTTTGTGGTTATTAGTTTGTCGGTGTTTTACGAGTGAAGATGATTGTTTGTCATTTATTAGGTCATCTTTGTGTTGAGAGAAACGGATGCTAAAATTATTAGTTTCACCTATATATGTTTGTGTACAATTATCACATTTGATGTTATAAATGCCTGAATCTATGTTTGGGTTATTGTTGTAAGGTTTTAAACTGTGTTTCAAGATTATGTTGTTTGATTTTACTGTGTGTATGGAATTTGGAATGCAGTTACGTAGGATGTTTTTTGGTATATTGGGAATAGGTAATATGTTAGAATATGAACTATTGTTATTATAAATTTTTAAATATTTCTGTTTTGCTTTACGTATTGATTTATTTATATGGTTATGGGGATATTTTAATTTAAGAAAAATGTTTTTAAGAAAGTTAATTTCGGCTTGTAAATATTGTGGGCTGCAAAGTTTAAAGGCACGGAGGAATAGGTTGCTCATGACCGCTATTTTTGTGGAAAAATCGTGAGCGGAGAACCAGTGAATATATGAAGGATTTGAAGATGGTTTTCGGTAAATGCTGAAAGTTGGGAATTGATCTATGGACCAGGTTATTTGTAAGTCAAGAAAGTTTATTTTGTTATTTATTGCCTTTTCTACTGTAAATTTTATATCATTGTGAATATTGTTAATAAAGTTTAATATTGTGTTTATATCTATATCCTGAGGTATTAAGGCAAAAACATCATCTACATAACGGTACCAGATTATGGATGGAAATTTTGGGAAGATATGATAAGTTTCTATTAGTTCCATGAATATATTACTAAATACAGGTGAAAGAGATGATCCCATGCATAAACCAGAAATTTGTTTGTAATACCTATCCTGAAAATTAAAATATGAATGATCCAATGATTTAATACGATTAATTAATTGTTTAATCGTATTTTAAAAGTAGGTTGTAAACTAATATTATTTTGGGAGAGATGGTTTTCTAGTAAATCCAGAGTGAAAGTTACCGGTACTTTTGTGAATAATGACACAACATCAAAACTGACTATATTATAATCTGAAAATTTTTTATTGTGTACAAGTTGTATGAAATGTTCCGAATTTTTTATGTGTGAGGATGATATATTGCCAATTAGAGGTTGTAGTTGGGAAGCTAGCCATTTTGATAGGTTCTTTGTAATACAATTTATGTTTGAAACTATTGGACGTACTGGCAGGTTTTCTTTGTGTGTTTTTGGAATTGTGTAAAATCTAGAGAGTGTTGGAAGGTATGCATTGAATTTTTGAGTTAGGGTTTCCTGATTAGGTAAAATTTTTAATAAAGAATTATTAAAAAGTAGTTGGGAGTTTTTTAGAGGGTTTTTGTTTATGGAGGTATATGTATTTTCGTCTTTAAGGAGATCTAGTGATTTGTTTAGATAATCAATAGTGTTTAAAATAACTATGTTATTACCTTTGTCAGAACGACTGATGGTTATATCCTTGTTCTTTTTTAAGTTAGTCAGTGCATTAAAAAACCTTCTAGGAAAACCTGTGTGTTTCAGGAACTCTTTTTGTAATTGTAGTATAATGCCGAAAAGAATATCACTATTTATTTCTGGTTTTTTGTTGTACTTTTTCCAGTTGTTGAAATTTTTTGTAAGTTGTATCCATGGATCATCGTTTGGTAAAGCAAAACTTAAGCCAAAGCTTAGTAATGATTTTTCTGTGGGGTTTAGATTATAATTTGATTTGTTAACAATAATAGATGAATTTGTTTGTAGGTTCCAAGGGCTATTTTTGAAAAGATCGTCTAATTTTGTTTTGAGATAGGTGTTTCTTAAGTTAACTTTTCGATCTCTAATATGATAGGCATAGTCCAAAATTTTGGTAAATAAGTTAAAGTCTTCGTAATTATTATTATAATATTGTTGAAGATGCTTGAAGTTTTGGTAATTTTTGCTAAATTTTTTCTTCAGTTCTTGTTTTAGTCCTTCTATTTTGTTTTTCAGTAAATGATTGTAAATAGTTGGAAATGGGTCACTTCTGTTGATATATATATATTTTGGAATTAAGCTTTTCGGTATGATGCAATCTTTTAAACAATTTTGTAGAAAACATATATTGCATTTTGTAAGATTCGCAGTTGTTAAGGAATCAAGATATTTATAGAACACTTTTTTCAGGATGTAGTTTAAGTTCATTTACCTCTTGGGAGGCAGCATTACTGTAGAAGGGGAAAGAAATTTTACTTCTTCGCGTGGATGATTTTACTTGTCCTTCGCCGAGGATGATAGGACAATTTTGTTTCTTATAAAACAAATATCAAAATGACAACTTTTAAGAATTAACAAAAATAAAATAATTAGACAAGCCAAGCTTTCGTGTTTCGTATGGCGAAACACTTCGCGGGCTAAGAGGTTTGAAAAATTTTTCTATTTGAGGTTTGGCTACTTTGAATATTGGCTACGGGTAGAGAAAATGGATCTTTTTTTTGGGCAAGTGGGTTAGTAGATTTTTGATTTTCTCATAATTTTTCCAGGAGCCGTGATTTCTTAGTAATTGGTGTTCGTCCAATTGGATTTCCTTCTGGTAGAATTTTGAAGTTGTTGTGTTTTTAAGAAAGGATTCTCGTCCTGTTTCTGTTGTTGTTTACCTTTATTGTAAAGAAGGGTTTCGTGTTTGATTTTTTGTGGTTATTTAGTTGTCGGGACGATGAAGCGTATTGCCTGTCCTTTTTAAGGTTCACTTGGGAGAAGTATACTGGGAATGGCCAACGTCACCTATATGGTGTGTAACAATTTTTATCACATTTTGATGTTATATGCCTTCTAATCTATTGTTGTATTGTTGTAAGGTTTCTAAACTGTTGTTTCAAGGATTATGTTGTTTGATTTTACTGTGTGTATGGAATTTGGAATGCAGTTACGTAGGATGTTTTTTGGTATATTGGGAATAGGTAATATGTTAGAATATGAACTATTGTTATTATAAATTTTTAAATATTTCTGTTTTGCTTTACGTATTGATTTATTTATATGGTTATGGGGATATTTTAATTTAAGAAAAATGTTTTTAAGAAAGTTAATTTCGGCTTGTAAATATTGTGGGCTGCAAAAGTTTAAAGGCACGGAGGAATAGGTTGCTCATGACCGCTATTTTTGTGGAAAAATCATGAGCGGAGAACCAGTGAATATATGAAGGATTTGAAGATGGTTTTCGGTAAATGCTGAAAGTTGGGAATTGATCTATGGACCAGGTTATTTGTAAGTCAAGAAAGTTTATTTTGTTATTTATTGCCTTTTCTACTGTAAATTTTATATCATTGTGAATATTGTTAATAAAGTTTAATATTGTGTTTATATCTATATCCTGAGGTATTAAGGCAAAAACATCATCTACATAACGGTACCAGATTATGGATGGAAATTTTGGGAAGATATGATAAGTTTCTATTAGTTCCATGAATATATTACTAAATACAGGTGAAAGAGATGATCCCATGCATAAACCAGAAATTTGTTTGTAATACCTATCCTGAAAATTAAAATATGAATGATCCAATGTGAGATTGATTAATTGTTTTATCGTATTAAAAGTAGGTTGTAAACTAATATTATTTTGGGAGAGATGGTTTTCTAGTAAATCCAGAGTGAAAGTTACCGGTACTTTTGTGAATAATGACACAACATCAAAACTGACTATATTATAATCTGAGAATTTTTTATTGTGTACAAGTTGTATGAAATGTTCCGAATTTTTTATGTGTGAGGATGATATATTGCCAATTAGAGGTTGTAGTTGGGAAGCTAGCCATTTTGATAGGTTCTTTGTAATACAATTTATGTTTGAAACTATTGGACGTACTGGCAGGTTTTCTTTGTGTGTTTTTGGAATTGTGTAAAATCTAGAGAGTGTTGGAAGGTATGCATTGAATTTTTGAGTTAGGGTTTCCTGATTAGGTAAAATTTTTAATAAAGAATTATTAAAAAGTTGTTGGGAGTTTTTTAGAGGGTTTTTGTTTATGGAGGTATATGTATTTTCGTCTTTAAGGAGATCTAGTGATTTGTTTAGATAATCAATAGTGTTTAAAATAACTATGTTATTACCTTTGTCAGAACGACTGATGGTTATATCCTTGTTCTTTTTTAAGTTAGTCAGTGCATTAAAAAACCTTCTAGGAAAACCTGTGTGTTTCAGGAACTCTTTTTGTAATTGTAGTATAATGCCGAAAAGAATATCACTATTTATTTCTGGTTTTTTGTTGTACTTTTTCCAGTTGTACAAAAAAGTACAACAAAAAGTACAACAAAAAACCAGAAATAAATAGTGATATTCTTTTCGGCATTATACTACAATTACAAAAAGAGTTCCTGAAACACACAGGTTTTCCTAGAAGGTTTTTTAATGCACTGACTAACTTAAAAAAGAACAAGGATATAACCATCAGTCGTTCTGACAAAGGTAATAACATAGTTATTTTAAACACTATTGATTATCTAAACAAATCACTAGATCTCCTTAAAGACGAAAATACATATACCTCCATAAACAAAAACCCTCTAAAAAACTCCCAACTACTTTTTAATAATTCTTTATTAAAAATTTTACCTAATCAGGAAACCCTAACTCAAAAATTCAATGCATACCTTCCAACACTCTCTAGATTTTACACAATTCCAAAAACACACAAAGAAAACCTGCCAGTACGTCCAATAGTTTCAAACATAAATTGTATTACAAAGAACCTATCAAAATGGCTAGCTTCCCAACTACAACCTCTAATTGGCAATATATCATCCTCACACATAAAAAATTCGGAACATTTCATACAACTTGTACACAATAAAAAAATTTCAGATTATAATATAGTCAGTTTTGATGTTGTGTCATTATTCACAAAAGTACCGGTAACTTTCACTCTGGATTTACTAGAAAACCATCTCTCCCAAAATAATATTAGTTTACAACCTACTTTTAATACGATAAAACAATTAATCAATCTCACATTGGATCATTCATATTTTAATTTTCAGGATAGGTATTACAAACAAATTTCTGGTTTATGCATGGGATCATCTCTTTCACCTGTATTTAGTAATATATTCATGGAACTAATAGAAACTTATCATATCTTCCCAAAATTTCCATCCATAATCTGGTACCGTTATGTAGATGATGTTTTTGCCTTAATACCTCAGGATATACAGTTAAATAAATTTATTAAAACAATCCTATTCTAAACGCATATTAAATGTTACGCAATTAGTTAAATAAATAACCAAAAATAAACCTATTCTATAAACATCTTTTTCATATAAAAGTCCAACCTCTTAATAAGTATTCTCCAAATTATAAATTTTTAAATATTGTTATTATAAATTTTTAAATATTTTCGTTTTGCTTTACGTATTGATTTATTTATCCTTCATATATTCACTGGTTCTCCGCTCACGATTTTTCCACAAAAATAGCGGTCATGAGCAACCTATTCCTCCGTGCCTTTAAACTTTGCAGCCCACAATATTTACAAGCCGAAATTAACTTTCTTAAAAACATTTTTCTTAAATTAAAATATCCCCATAACCATATAAATAAATCAATACTTAAAGCAAAACAGAAATATTTAAAAATTTATAATAACAATAGTTCATATTCTAACATATTACCTATTCCCAATATACCAAAAAACATCCTACGTAACTGCATTCCAAATTCCATACACACAGTAAAATCAAACAACATAATCTTGAAACACAGTTTAAAACCTTACAACAATAACCCAAACATAGATTCAGGCATTTATAACATCAAATGTGATAATTGTACACAAACATATATAGGTGAAACTAATAATTTTAGCATCCGTTTCTCTCAACACAAAGATGACCTAAAAAAAGACAGACAATCATCTTCACTCGTAAAACACCGACAAACTAATAACCACAAAATCAACACGAACAACCTCTTTATCATAAAAACGGTACAAAACACAGAAAACAGAAAACTGATTGAATCCTTCATCATTAAAAACACAAACAACTTCAATCTACAGAAAGGAGAAATTCCAATTGACGGAACAACTAACCTATACCTAAAAGAATCACGCTCTCTGGAAAAATTACTGAAGAAAATCAAATCTACTTAAAAAATGCCACATCGCCAAAAAGATCCATTCTCTCTACCCAAGTAGCCAAATAATTCAAAAGTAGCCAACCTCATCATGGAAAAAATTTTCAACCTCTAGTCCCGACGAAGTGTTTCGCATACGAACACGAAAGCTTGGCTGTCTAATTATTTTTATTTTTGTTATTCATAAAGTGTTCTTATTTTTGATATGTGTTAATTAAAGTTTACAAATAAGTTCTTTATCAATACCTCAAGGGCGAAGAAATATTTCAGTAAAATACAATCTACGCGAAGAAAGTAGAAATCTTATTCACTACATTATGAACCCTGCATTCCAACAAGAGGTAATTCTATTTCTGAACTTAAACTACATCCTGAAAAAAGTGTTCTATAAATATCTTGATTCCTTAACAACTGCGAATCTTACAAAATGCAATATATGTTTTCTACAAAATTGTTTAAAAGATTGCATCATACCGAAAAGCTTAATTCCAAAATATATATATATCAACAGAAATGACCCATTTCCAACTATTTACAATCATTTACTGAAAAACAAAATAGAAGGACTATCACACTCCCTGAAGAAAAAATTTAGCAAAAATTACATATATAATATATTATATATATATATATATATATTATATTGTCTATAGTTTTTTAAAAGCTATACATATTGATAATAAGATGAAATTTTCCAATTATATAATATATATAATATAATTATATATAGGTATCCTATATATATATATATTATATATATATATATATTATAATATATATATATATATATATATACTATTATATATCAACACTAATTGTAATAGTATGGATGTCACCGTTAGACGTTAATGTAATAAATGTAAATGGTAAACGTAATGTAATGCACACGTAAATCAAATATAAATATAAAATATAAATATAAAATAAATATAAATTTATATATATATATATATATATATATATATATATATAATATATATATATATATATATATCTTATCTTATCTTCATAAATAATATATATACATAATATATATTAGAGGTGTAGCGGATAGTGATTTTTCACTATCCGCGGATTGCGGATGCGGGATGCGGATAGTTAAAATCACTATCCGCGGGTCAGATTTGCGGATGCGATAGCGGATAGTTAAGGGTGTTTAAGTTTTTAAGCCACAGGAACTTCATATTAATATATATATATATATATATATATATATATAATTTTATATATATATATAATATATATATTATATATATATATATATATATAATATATATATATATATAGTATATATATATATACATACTATAATATATTATATAAGGTATATAATATATATATATATATAATATATACTATATATATAATATATATTATATATATATATAATATAATATATATATATTAATAATTATATATATATATATATATATATATAAACGTGTTACCAGAGTGCAGTACGCTTGGACCCAACTCTTTTGCACCCCACAAACCCTTTCCCAATCATTCACCAATTTGGAAAAAGGCTTATACTATTAATGTTTGAAATTGAATAATTCTCAAATTATTGCGTTAAAAAGACAAAAAGCCCTTTCAAGGAGAGGTTTGCTATCTTTCGTCGTAAATGAGATCTGCCCCCTGAAAGCGCTCCACTAGCCTATACTCTGTTGAAGGGCATTGCTAAGAATTTCCCGGACGACTTCTGCAAGATGTGGAAAAACTTTACAATTATCATTCCACAAGACCAGGATCTTTATCTGATCCAAGCTTTTTCTTTTGATATTTCTCGATCAATGATAGATTGGTTCTCTTTACACCTCTGAACAAGATTCTTCATCACTGCTAGAAGCTAAAAGAACCGTTCATGGATTCAGCAATGATCGCTAACAGATGGTAATTGCGTGTCTTTTTGTGTTTGAATTCTTTTCTTTTTTATTGGCTGGTATTATTCTACCTTTAGTAGTATTTCATTCACATAGGCATCTACTAATTTAATTTAACCCTCTGTTAAAACATGTGTTCAAGAAATTTATTTTCTTGTATCTAGGATTAGGAAAGTTGCTATTGTACATCGCGTCATTCGTTTTGCAGAGTTTTGAAATCTGATTATCAACTTCATGTTCAAAATCTTTTGTCCTGGAAGTGCTCGTTTTAATGTTTGCACTCCTAGATTGATTTAGTCATGCTAACTTTTTGTAATTAATTAATTATCATTTAAATTTTTAGTATAATTTAGTCCAGTTAATACCCTTATGGGTATAATTGTAATATTTCATAAATTATACCCAATTAACAAACGAATTTTCAACAGTTGCGTTTACTACTGAGCAGTATTGCGGATAAGCTTCATTCATATTAATTTTAATACAGTGACCCGACTATATTAACTCGGTGGACCGTGACATTAAGTCCCACTGCCATTTTGCAATTTGACCCTTATAAATAAATATTTATGAACCAGTTAAACGATCATTTCATGTTGAGTCATCTGGATTGTTTATTGTCAGATACATAAGGAGTATAATTTATATAATATCACCTTATAAAGGCGATTTATATATATAATGTGGAACTACTTCTTATTATTATAACATATAATTCTTAATCCATTATAGTGTATAATCTTAAAAATATATTTTTTTTCTATCTTATTTATAAATTTATACTAGCAATACTTTAATATAATTTATAATATATATATTAAAATATTATTATATATTATATATATATATATAATATATATGATATATATATATATTAATTAATTATTAATATATTATATATAATTATAATTTATATATATATATTTAATTAATATATTATATTTAATATAAATTATATAATAAATTAATATATATATATATATAATATATATATATATTATATATATATATATTAATTATTATTTAATATATATATAATATTAATCTAATTAATAATTAATTTAATTGGAATTAATAATAAAGATATATAGAATTAACTGAGGGACTAAAAAAATGCTCAGAGAACTTTTAAAAGTAAATATTATAAGTGATTTTATTAAAAGACATAATAATGTTTAATGAATTAATAAATAGGTTATTAAATTGAGTTAGAATAATCTGTTATATGGCATAAGGCTAAAGTAAATAATAAAAAATTACATATTATCCCTCATATCCCCCAAAATATTAATATAATAATATTGAATAAATTAAAACAAGGAATAAAAATTTAAATAAAATTATAATAAAAAAATTTAAAAAAATAGAATATACATTAATAAAAATACTTAAATTTAAAATATATTAAATTTAATAATAATATAGGACTCATCTTTTTTCAAAAGTAGTTTCCTATTTTTTTAAATTATATATTTATTTCATTGTTTTCCTAAAATAGGCTAAGGCTATATTCCAGTAATATTGTGAGATTTTTGTGAACTCCCCATTTTTAATAACTCTCCCTACTAACCTCCATTAATAATATTATATAATTGGATCAACTAAAAATCCTTATATAATTTATCAGATAATTTTATTGAAATTAAGGATAATAAAAGCAACTCCTGCAAGTGAGCTTATTTTATTTTGACTTCTAGGAACGTTATTATATCGTAGTGATTGTATTTCCTATGTGTTTCCTTTTGTATTGTAGTCATTTTATTTTCCGGTCGTTTTAATTTTTTTGATATTTTATTTTCAGTTATCATTCTTTCCCTTCTTTTTTTCGAAATTATACTATCAAAAAACTTATAATATAAATACATTAACATACTAGGATTATGGGAGGTATATTCTATTTAATAGGCACCAAAATGCATACATAATAATGGTTTTTTTTGAAATTTTGGGAAAAATAATGTGTACTCCAGCAATGTTACCCGAAATTTTAAAACCTATTTACTTTTTTTTTTAAATTGTCTGATAGCCACATAAATTTATTTCCATAAATCTACCAAAAAAAACTATTATAGTGTATATCAATTTTTGTGTATATTATGCGTTAAATAGTAATCACCCATAATTCTTAATGGATAAATATTCCAATAGTTAGAAGTCATTTCTGAGGAAATAAAATAAATATAAATATTGGCTTAGATAAGTTTGATACGAAAAATAATGATTCATAAAAATTATAGGGTGAGTATCTTAAATAAATTGAAAAACGCCCATATACGAATAACAATGAACTACAGACATGATAAAAAACACCTGAAAAATGAACGTTTTTCTAAAGAGTAAAAAATTTACATTAATACTAAAATCACAACTTACCGTTCTTTAGAAATTCTTATCCTCCCATCATAAAATTTGTTTCTGAAAAATTCTTATACATATTTCATATTATGAACATTTGTTAATTATTAGTGAGGGGCTAAATGGTATAATATAATATATATTTGGATCCCACCCCATAATATATAATCCTCCCATCTATTTGTGATCCTCCCTATATTTAAGGGGATATAGTATCAAATATTTGACTTTCGGGCTGAAGACCGCTAATTTTTCATTCCACTACCCTTTAAATAAATAAATGAGATCAACTAAAAATTCCGGAGAATTATCTAAGTACTGAATGTGTGACCCTCTAACCATCAAACGTATGCTCTTATATTCTGATTCTTAAAATCGTTCGTATTTTTTCGAGTGTTAATTTCTGTGTCTTGTATATTATATCTATATGCCTTTTGGGTGTATTTTCCTATTTATTTTTTTTTCAAAAATACCTAATGTTTTTGGACATTTGTCGAATAATCTCCATCTCTTTATACTATTGTTTGGAATATATTGACTTCCAAACTTTATACAGCTAGTTACATGACTTGCTGTATACAAAAAATATAAAGGTAAATAAAGAAATTTAATGCGTTTCACGAAATTTTGATATATCTCATCTACCAATATTTAATATTGCATGTATAAGAGGAAATTTAGAAGTTGTATTAAATCTAACCAATATTATCAAAATTGAACTATCTGTTTGAAGGAAAAATATTTATAGGATGCATTATTATATTAAATAAATATAACCAGTTAGTATTTTGTTTGTTAAATTATAGTTATATGGTTGTGATTATAATAAATAATAATTTGATAATTAATATCTAATATAATTATAAATTAAATATATTAATACATAAATGAATAATAAAATAATATATTAATTAGTATGATAATTAACTGATATGGATAATATGTACCGTAACTATAATGTATTATATACAAATATATTTTTAATATGTGTATTTGTTATTTTTATTATGTTTGGGTGCATATATTTGTATATATGTATAAATATATATATTATAAATTAATATTATAAATTAATGTTTTTTTATTATTTTTTTCTTTATTCATATATTTTATATTTTTATAAAATAAAAGGCGTCCCTAAATCTAATAGATGTATTAGTAGCACTCGAGCAATACCATAAATTGACGAGGGTCCCATTAGTGTTCGCAATTACTGGTTCGGCGCTCGGTAACGTGAATTTGTGAGCTATTCGATCTCCCTTGAGGTCTATTTTGACTTCCACGTACTTAGTACTCGGTGAACGTTAATTTAGAGTACTAACCTTCCCTCTGATGATGTTGGACTCTGCCCCGTGGTCGGTTAGGTGTTATATCCTGGATAAAAATAAATAGAAATAAAAAAAATAAAAAATAAAAAATAATAATTTTGAGTTCTCTCATTTTTACTAATAAAACCCCTACATATTTTTGGGTATTTTCAATTAATTACACAAGTTTGGAGTACTTTTCTTTATCTTTGATTTATCTCAGATTCATAGCATGAAATTATTTCATAGAACAATTATTGTATAAGTCGTGAGGGATTAGAATATGGCATTAATTTATTATTTTATTAACTTATGATAAATTTCTCATCTTTTATATTATGCAAATATTATTATGAAATTAATTGTTCTTATATTTAGGATATAACAATACAGAATTCTCCCCATAACTAATATATGCCCCAAATGTAATCCAACCAA